>CM029388.1:19255764-19478264 GCA_017165825.1 Hepsetus odoe
GGGGTACGGCCCTGAGGAGCGGAGCTGGGTGCAAGCCAGGGACATCCTGGATCCCCAACTCCAACAAGACTTCCATCGAAATCCCGATCGCCCCGCTCCAAGGCCCCAGGGCAGACCACGTCGTCACTCCCAGCCAAACCCGCTCTCCTTCCAGCGGGGACGCCGGAACACGCGCCGAGCGGAGTGTTCGGAGTCCACTCCTGAGGGAGGGGGGTACTGTCACGGTTCACGACATGCCTCTGTCCCGATCACGGGAGTTCTGACCATGTTTTCCAGCACACCCAATTACCATCGCCACCTAATCCCTCACACCTGGTTAGCTTAGTATTTAAGGAGTTCCAGACCGACCCAGACTCACCTGTTCTTTGTTGTGGCTCACCCATGTTTGTTTGTATCCCTACATTCATTTGTTTCTCGAATAAACCCTCTAAGATCGCCGCCGTGCACTTGCACCTCTTTTCCCTTCCGCAACATGACACTAACTATTTGATTAATTAGATTTAGTGAAAAAAAAGTTAGTGGTTTTGACCCTTGGGGCCACAGGTTGTACAGATGTAGCAGATGTAGCATACTTGCCATTTTGATAAGGCAACACCTTCCCAGTAACGGCATTATTGGCTGATTATGGAAGTTGATGTTGTTGAGTAATTATATGCAGTAAATATAAGTAATAAGTAGATCTAAAAAAAATATGTAAAAAAAATATGTAAAACATAATAAAATTAAATATGGCCTATGCGGACATTGAGAATGTGTTGTTTTCAGGTCATTTCAGAGCATAAAAAATACATGACTTTTCAAAGCCTATACTTGAAAGTGAAGTGATATGGACTATTTCCCATTGTGAAAAACAGCATAATGACCCCCAAAAGAAATGAAACCTCTGCATTGAACGCATACACACTATGCACTAGAGGGCAGTCATATCCAGTGACTGCCTGGGAGCAGTGGTGGGGACAGTACCTTGCTCAACTGTACCTCAAGGCAACCTACTGGTGCCTAATTAGGATATAATTAAACATACCTCTCTGAGGCATGGCAGAGTTGTCAGTCATTGTTTATTGTATGTGTCATTGCCGTATGTCTTGTGTGAGTGCTGAGTACTGTATTGGATTTGTTTATATATGTTGTTTACTAGTTTTCCTCAATAAAACCCCTTTAGTGATCCTAACTCCATGTTTAGGCCAAGTCGCATCCAGCAAAGCATGACAGAATGACTAACCAGACACATAATGTTTCAGGATCAGGAGCTGTTTCAAGGGTTATATTACAGTGTCTAGGGAAAGGAGAAAATTTGGACCTACAGGCGAGCCAGGAAGGTTATCAACCAGCTCTGGGTAGCTTTATGCTATCTCGCAGTCAAAGGTTAGTCAAGATGGCCGATTTCTTTTTGGCCATTATGGAGGAAAACCAGTTGTCTTCTTCCCCAAGGGGACTAAATAAAAAGTTGCAGAGGTCAAATTATCCTACAACAGCCCCCTGAGTGGTGAAGCTGCTGCTCTGGAGTTTGTCCAACTCATGACCACTTTGGTGTGCACTTCCCACCCCTGTTGAGTCCACCGGGAGACTCCTCTGTGAACAGGAGCCCCTGTGTCATCGTCATTGTGTCATTTACCTGTCCCTGTTCCCATTACTGTCCAGGTCCCTGTCCCTGTGCTCCCTCCCCAATCTTGTCTCATTTTTGCTCCCCAGTCCAGTCCCATGTCTCTTCTGGTGTCTGTTCTTGAGTCCACTCCCCAGTTCAGGTCTGTATCTGCTTCCTGGAAACCATGTCCCTGTCCCATTTCCTGCATTGCCCTGGTTTTGGGCTCAGTCAAATGTCCCTATTCTAGGGGCTATTTGGTCTACTGGTGGCAATTGATGTCCTGTCTGCCCATTCCTGTTTGCTCCTGCCCAGTCCGGTATCCATTATGTTTTCTTTTGGCTTACTTGGGCTCCCCTCAGGGCCTGTATATCTTGTGTGAATGCATTGGATATGTTTATACGGTGTGCTGGTGTATTGTTTCAACAATAAAACCCCTTTCTGTGATTTCTTCCAGTCACATCTACCACAGCTTCACACACACAAATCATTTGGCAATGGATAAGTCACCCAATGGTTTTGGGAAATAAAGAAGAATTTCTTTTTGCAGTGGTTGTCCAGTGGTAGGATACTTGCCTATGGTCCTATGGCTCAAGAGGTCCCAGGTTTGAATCCCACCTCTGGCAGTCCCACCACTGCGTCCCTGAGCAAGACCCTTAACCCTGAGTTGCTCCAGGGGGACTGTCCCTGTAATTCGGACATGGAAGTCGCTCTGGATAAGAGCATCTGCTAAATGCCGTAAATGTAAATGCAAGAATTTGCATAAAATAAAACTTTGCCACTTGTCCAGGGTACAATTCAGAATTTTACCTAATATGAAAAAATAATGAAAACTAATGTCCAACAGTCACTAAAGAAACTGAAGATGAAAGGGGGGGAGGGGGGGGGGGTGATGTCATAACTGTCAATAATCCTAAAATACATAAAACGTAATCTTCTAGCACTAGAAATGAAAGATTGAAGTTGTGAAATGGCCTTTATCATCACCAAGTTGAACATTACTAAAAATCAACAAAAATGTGTAATTTGAAAAGGGGCCCCAAAACATTAAATAAACTGAAATTTAAACATCAGCTGAGAGAAAAAATAATAATGTTTGCCCACAGTAAATACAGAGACTCTACAGAGAATATACTTAAATATACATATATTGGCATAGGAGCCTGCTATTTTTAAATATGTATATACAATCCCGATCAAAAGTTTAAGAACACTTTGCAAATGGCAAAAAATCATATGTTGCATGGTTGGATCTTAACAAGGTTCCAAGTAGAGCTTCAACATGCTACAAGAAGAAATGGGAGTGAGACAAAACATTTTCTGAGCATGCAATTTATTGAAAACAACGCTAAAACTGAATAAGGCTGTTTTACAGCTGATCAAAAGTTTAGGACCACACCTCCAAAAAAAACCCGTAAACCCCCCCAAAACAGAAATCAAAGTTCCAAACATGAACTCAGTAATGAGTAGCTCCACCATTATTGTTGATCACTTCAAAACTTCGTTGCGGCATGCTTGATGCAGGCGTTTCCATGAGGTGAGTGGGAACATTTCTCCAAGTGGTGAAGATGGCCGCACGAAGGGCATCTACTGTCTGGAACTGTTGTCCATCCATCCATTTTCTGCCTCTTGTCCCAAACGCGGTCGCGGGGGAGTGCTGGAGTCCAACCCAGCGCACACAGGGCGAGGACGGGGGACGCACCCTGGACAGGTCGCCAGCCCATCGCAGGGAGGAACTGTTGTCCATTTTTGTAAACTTCCCTTGCCATCCATCACCAAAGGTTCTCAATTGGATTTAGATCAGGGGAACACGCAGGATGGTCCGAAAGAGTGATGTTATTCTCCTGGAAGAAGTCCCTTGTCCTGCAGTCCTTGTGTACTGTAGCGTTGTCTTGTTGAACAACCCAGTCATTACCACACAGACGAGGGCCCTCAGTCATGAGGGATGCTCTCTGCAACATCTGGACATAGCCAGCGGTCGTTTGACGCCCCTGCACATCCTGAAGCTTCATTGGTCCACTAAAGGAAAAAGCACCCCAGGCCATTTAGACCGCCCCCTCCACTGTGGTGCGTAGAAAACATCTCAGGTGGGATCTGCTTGTCATGCCAGTAACGCTGGAAACCATCAGGACCATCAAGGTTAAGTTTTTTCTCATCAGAGAATAAAACTTTCTTCTACCTTTCAATGTCCCATTTTTGGTGCTCTCTTGCACAGTCCAAATGGTCAGTTCTGTGGGGTTTTGAAGCCCTTCAGTCTCAGATGCCATCTGATGGTTATGGGGCTGCAGTCGGGACCAGTAATGGCCTTAATTTGGGTCGAGGATCGTCCAGTGTCTTGACGGACAGCAAATTGGATCCTCCGGCTCAGTACTGGTGAAATTTTTTTGGGTGTTCAACTTGACTTTTTTGTTCCATAACTCTAAGGATTATTTAAGAAATTCCAAACGACTTACTGTGTACCTCCCCAGTAGAGAGCCTCACCCTGCTTATGCAGTTCAGCAACCCGACCACTTTGCCTTTGCTATCAGAACGTCATGACAGTGTGATTACCTGACAGAAAATGGCAATGAATCCACATTTTTGCACAGAATTGGCCTTTTAAAGGCTTGTGGTCCTAAACTTTTGATCAGCTGTAAAACAGCCTGTTTCAGTTTAAGCGTTGTTTTCAATAAATTGCATGCTCAAAGAAATGTTTTGTCCCACTCCCATTTCTTCTTGTAGCATGTTGAAGCTCTACTCAGAACCTTGTTAAGATCCAGTCATGCAACATATGATTTTTTGCCATTTGCCAAGTGGTTTTAAACTTTTGATCGGGACTGTATATACATATATAAACTATCTTCTCTGTGTTTATGTTTATAGTGCAGTGTATCATAGTCAGGTGCGTTTACTTAGGTGCGTTTAGGTGCGTTTACTTAGGTGCGGTTATTATTTTGCTCTATAACCCTGCAAGCACCTCTTCACTGTGAATGGGTTAAATTAAAGATACTAATCCTCCAAGTCTCCAAAATGTCTTCTCAGGCATCAAACCTGATAATGCCATAAAAGTACTACAGAAAAAAATAACTTCTGCATTTGCAATTGTGTCACACACACTGGCCCAGTTTTTCATCCCTCTTAGTCATCGCTAGTTCCAAAGAAAATAACCAACAAAAAAAAAATCACATGGCTCACTCTGACTATTGTGCAATACCTTTCAGGGCAGCAGGAGATTGGGAACATATGTTTTGCAAGTTCTAGTGAAAGGAAATGGAAACACCCTGCAATGTGCAAATATAGAACACATTTGTGCATGAGTGTTGTCAGTGGTTTAGAAAAAAAAACTGCAAGCACTCAAGTCAAGTCAAGTCAAGTCAAGTAGGTTTTTATTGTCATTTCAACAACATGCACAGTGCATAGTGAAATAAAATAAAGTTCCTCCAGGACCCTGGTGATACACATAAGACACAAGACAAGGAAAACAGACAAGTGCAGACAACAACAGACAGAACAATAGACGGTACATACAGTGCATTCATCCGACAGATAGCTGCAGTGTCACAGAACAAAGCAGCACAGGTTGTTGGCAGTGTGATGGAACAGAAATTTTGCGGTTAAAGTGCAGATGCAAAAACGAAATACTAAGTAAAAAGTAGTAAGTATTGCAGTGGTAACGTAATTAACGTAATATGGCCAGGGGGAAGAAACTGTTTCTCATCCTGGAAGTGGAGGCCTGTATGCTGCAGAACCTTCTTCCAGATGGCAGGAGGGAGAAGAGAGTGTGGGACGGGTGTGTGGGATCATCCACAATGCTGGTTGCTTTGCGGATGCAGCGAGTGGTGAAAATGTCCTGAACAGAAGGCAGAGAGACACTGACAATCTTCTCAGCTGTTCTCACTACCCATTGTAGGGACTTGCGGTCTGAGACATGGCAGTTCCCGTACCAGGCAGTAATGCAGCTGCTCAGGATGCTCTCGATGGTTCCCCTTTAGAAGATGGTGAGGATGGGTGGTGGAAGATGGGCTTTCTTCAGTCTGCGCAGGAAGTAGAGACGCTGCTGGGCTTTATTCACGATGGAGTTGGTGTTGAGGATCCACCTGAGTTTGGCTGTTAAGTGAACACCAAGAAACCTGGTGCTCTGGACCATCTCCACAGGTGAGGTGTTGATATTCAGTGGAGCATGGTCCAGACATGGTCTCCTGAAGTCAACAACCATCTCTTTAGTCTTGTCGACGTTCACAGATTCTACACCAGACCGTCAGCTGTTGTATCCCCTCTCTGTACGCCACCTCGTCACCATCACTGATCAGACCCACCACAGTTGTATCATCAGCAAATTTGATGATGTGGTTAGAGCTGTGCTTGAAATGTTTAATTAAAATTGTACAAAAATCATGACTTTTGAGTTGGCAGTGTTAAAAGTCATTGATAGCTCATTTACAGTTTAAAAAAGGATAAACCACTATGTGTGAAAACAGCTATTTTTCTCAGGTTGGCATACAATGGAGTCCATGAACAGTGAATCTAAATATGTAAACTGTGTTTATTTAAAAGCAATTAAATCAGCCGTTTATTTGGTAACAGGCACAGTCATATGATCTGGACCCTCAACACCAGCTCCATATCAACAAGAAAGCCCAGCAGCAACAAGACACAAGGTAGTTATACTGCATCAGCAGTATGATTAACACTTCCATTTTTGAAAGCATTCTTTGTTTACAGCATTTTCTCCACACACACACAAACATATATATATATATATATATCACTGTACGTATGGTGTACATGGTTGCAATGACAATAACGGCTACTTGACATAACTTGGTGACACAATCTTCAAACCATAATTCAAGGTTCAAACACACCAGCAAAACCTTTATTCATAAAAAGGGATAAAATCATGTGAAAAAAAACAGGCAGTTAAGTTTTTAGAGCTAATTATAGAGTCCAACAAAGTATATTTGTTCTACCATCGGCAGTCTATTTAACCCAGCATGTATGTACATGGTTGTATATTAGAAACCAAGGGCTTCTTCATTGATCTCAATTTGGTTGATTAATGCTTTGCTTTCATTTTCATCAGCTGTTACGGTGTCCTGCATTGGGTTCTCATTTGGGGGAGCCTCTTTTCTGGAACTTTTGTGCCAGGCATATGCCAATCCAGCCACCAAACTAAGTACTGCAATCACCACAACCACTGCCAAACCGGTGAATGACCTGTGTGTTCCAGCTTCACCTGCAGCAACATCAGAGAATGCAATATTCAAACCTATTTCATACGTACGTACAGTACAATGCAATCTGGCACTTTACTCAGTACTAACTGCTGTTTATTTAACTGTCAGTGCATTGATGTGTTTGCTTATTTAAAGAAAATAACATATTGCTCAATCCACTTGCTACAGCAATTCAGTACATAATCAATAATGAATGCATTTTTTTAACTTAAATGTTGTATGTAGCACTGTCCTGAGGCTTCTCTTTTCTTCCTATCCACATATAAAGGCCACATCCCTGTTTAAATCAGCACTCAGAGACTTGTACGTTCTTGAATTTTCATTTCTCCAATTACATCATTATTATTGCTACTTTCTATACACTACTATAACACTTCTATGCACTTATATACACTTATGTACACTTCTATAACACTTCAATACACTTTTATAACACTTTGAAACATTTACATGCACTTTTTTTTACACTTATATAATACTTCTATAACACTTAAATACACTTCTAAAACACTTATATACACTTATATAAAATGTCTATAAACGTCTATACAATTCTATACATATATATGCACTTATATAACACTTCAATACACTTATATACACTTATATACACTTCTGCACACTTATATAACACTTCAGCACACTTCTATATGCTTCTAAATGCAGCAAATACTCCTAAGGATGGCATGACAACTTTTTCAACTTTACCTGAAGGCACACATGAACAGATCCATAACAATAGCTATTACTTATCATGTCAAGTAGTTAGATTTTTTTTTACAATGGTAAGCCTTATATCACTTATATCAATGAAGCATCCCACTGAATAAGAAACTTTTTTTTAATTTGAAATGATCTTGCTTTTATAATTTTTCCTCACAACTACAATAAGCTGCACAAGTGATGGTTGGATATTTGAAACAATGCAATGCTCACTGTACAGCCATTAAATTTTTCTGCAATTGGATCATTCTTAATTTAAAACCTTTCACAGCAGAATGACGTTTGTATCTGAGCTCTCCAAAAACCCAATTTCAAGAAAGTTTTCACATTGGTTAGGGCTAAAGTGAACTATCAAATAAATGTGGCTTAGTGTGATAATTACCTGTAGGTGTTGCTTCTGTGGTTGGTTTTATCACTGGAATGAAAAGTGGAAATTGATTGATTAGAAATTAATTTAGTCCTGAAGCCACATAATCACACTTTGGTTGATGGACTACAGCTCAGCATCAATACTTTATGTGATTCAGTCTGTGCAGTACATGCAAACCCAACCAACATCCTAACTGATGCCGCTGCTATTGTTAAATATAAATGATAAAAGAACAAATATGTTCCAAATGAATTGAAGCCCACCTTTGGCTTTTTTGCAGATGAAAGGCAGCTGAGTTCGTTTACAGCGGCGCTCCTCCCACTGTGCAGTACTGGTTGAAATAACTGCACAATTGCTTTTATCCGTCGGAGCATAATCATAGTATTCATAATCTGTAGACGACTCTTCAGTCTTGCCCCAGTTGATATAATCAACCACACTGTTGTCCTGCCACAACCAGTGTCCTGCAAACATAATATAACTCTACATAACACTATTTCCGTGCACTAGTTTCTTGCACTAAAGTAATAGGAAATATATATTTTATGCACTGCACTGAGCTATGCACAAGTAGTATAAAAATGTTTCTGTCACTGTAGAATTACCTTCATGGTTCTGGAAAAGGCCTATCCAGAAGTAGCTGTAATCATTCCTAAAAACCTTGAGGTAGTTCTCTATAAACCTGGCCTCTGTTGTATCAACAATGCTAATGAGATTAGCACCTGATGAAATAAAAACAGAATTAATTTCTGCATTTGTTAAATGTGTTAAATGTTAGCAATCAGTAAGTCCAATACTGCATGTTTTAAGGATTTAAAAAAGCCAAATGCTTATCAAGCATGTAATCGAACAATTCCAAAGTAATGCATACACAATACAATTAGAAAACAAGGTTTCTATGTGATCGTTGGAGTATTATTTCTGATGTTTTGGATTCCGATACTCACCTCTTGTCATACACATTCGAGAAGCTGTATACCATGATTCTATACCATAAGCAAATGCATAACAGTGTCCTCTATGAGGCAGCCATATCATTTTTGGACTGTCAGTTTGCTCAGGACACATGCCTGGAAATTGTACTGGTGGAGTTGGGGCAATCTCTGTGAAGATCATATTAATAAATGCTGTTAAATAGTCACTGCACTTGTGTAGTGCGCAGAACTACAAGCATGGTTCAGCTACTTTGTGATTACTGGCCATTTTGCCTAAAAAATAGCAATGGTTTAGTGAATGCTAAAATGGGGTCTTGTACCCTTGATGTCATTGTTAAGTGAAAATGTCATTTGAATGTAAGCAAAACACTCCTAATCAAATGCTTTTTCCATCTGCTGTAGAACACCATAGGTGTCAGGGTACCGGCTACAGGCTACAGACTAGCAGGAAAATGCTGCTGACAAAATGACGTTGTTTGTCCAAAGTAGATTATGGCAAACAAAGGCATTAGATCAACCTCATGGAAGTCTTCTTTGTGTGAAATTTTGTGACTGTGTTGAGTTTCTAGCAAGCAATAAGTTGAAAAAGTGAAGGAGCAAGAATCTCATATTTTGCAAACAATCCTCTATAATTATAAAAATAATTCTATTGCTGCGAGAGCTATCAGTTCCAAACTCACCTGTAGATTTCTTACACAGGCTGTAGTAGGTTTGATTGCAGTGAGCAGTTTTCCACATTCCATCTACATCCACATAAACACAGGGATGGTCTTTTTTGGGTTCGTTAGGAGCCCACATTTCCATATTTAACAGCCAGTTATCAATCCACAGGAAGTATCCATCTGTCTGTTGAAATATTGACATTTTCATTTTGTTTGTATGAAACGCTATATAAAAAATGTACAATCTTGTCTTTAATCTTCAGCATTTCTTCAGTATTTATTTTCTTTCATTGTACCTCCATACTGTTAAGGCCAATCCACAATGGTTGTTTAAGTTTTTGGGCCTGCAGCATAATGTAGGACTGGGTATGGTGGTCCCGAATGCTGGCTAACATTGCCCCCTCAGCCTCACAATGATTCTGTGCTTCCTTCCAGGTCAGGTTTGTGGGCATTAGCATGTAAGACAAATTTCCAATCTTGAAGGTTTTGGGGATCTCTGTGGGCCTCGGTATGACTAACAGATCTGAACATGGAGCAGAAATGGGTGAGATAATGTTTGTTTAGCAGCAGAAAGAAAGTGACTTAAAATGTTCCTAAATCATTGACTTGGGAACTGGTGTTTAGTGCTCATTTAGTGCTCATTCTCATATCCCAGGATTTGTTTGGCATTCATACTCTTAGAGAAGGTTTAATTGAAAAAAATGGTTCAATTGAAAAAATCTTCATGTAAAAACTTTGGGCATTTGTTTGGTCGAAAGCATCTCTTTTAGAGTGCATATGGAGTGCCCAGGGAAGAAGCTAAATGTCAGGCTAGGTTTTTATGATCAAAATAGGGCCTGCCTTTATTTTAATAGCTAGGGAAATACTTCTACAGGCTATGTTCTTAAACAGGGACATAATTTATATGCATGCTACCTCCTCTGCACTTCACTCCAATGACATAATAGTTCCCATACATATTACTTTGTGCTTCATCATCTGGTTTCTTGGTCTTTATTAAACTTGAGGAGCGGCAATGGTATACTTTTACAAGGGTATCCGGCATCTGCTTAGAACTGGGAACAATGACTTTCTCTTGTTCTGCACTCTATCTTTCTAGGGCAGGTTTTTTTGTCCAGGTCTCTCATAATAAGAGAATTTAACCTCGAGGGACTTCCTGGTTAAATAAAGTTAAACTTACCCAGATCACGACTGCAAATGAATCCATTATTTTCTTTGCAGTCCTTTTTTACCCACATTCCCTGCTCTGGTTTACTGGCATTTCCCATTGCAACACAAGTGCTACCCTTTAATAAAAGAATACATCATTACAAAAATGTGTGTTATATGAGCAAATTCAAAAGGTCACCATAACAAAACTGTGATTTTCAAGCTAAAACTTTTAAATGTGTCAAAATATTGATTAAATAAATGATTATCTGCATGTAATTTGAACGAGTTTACTGGCTTGATTCCACATAAAAATAATTAAAAGCTTAAAAATGAATTATACAACCATCTTGTGGTCTCCTTTGGCCCAACCAGTGTAATGGACGGGACTTCCATCAGTCCAACGAAATCCTTTGTCTGCCAAATTATTGAAGCCAATCCATAAATCTGGGGTATCATCATCCATCATTATGGTCAAAAAGGCTTCAACCAGCAGCAACAGAGGAAATATATAGTCTGTCAAATTATTAACCAGTAATTGCTATTGCTTTCTTAAGGTTGCTGAATTATGCACCACATTTATTCTAATAACTGCAGTCATTCATTCATTCATTGATTTTTTGCCACTTGTCCCAAGTGGGGTTGCGGGGGAGTGCTGGAGTCCATCCCAGCTCACACAGGGCGAAGGACGGGGGACACACCCTGGACAGGTCACCAGCCCATCGCAGGGAGGAGCGAGACGGGGGACGGCACCTTGCTCAAGGGTACCTCAGGGCAACCTATTGGGAAGGGTTTCGAACCCCTGATAACTGCAGTCAATGGTATTTATATTTACTTTTATTCTCTATCCTTAATATATATTTTTCTTTCAGGCTTAACAAAAATGTATCATATATTTTGCCACTGTAATGTCTTCTAAACATCTGCTTTAATTCAACATTCAGGTCCAACATGCAATTGAAAAGGACACGTTGGAGCCGAATGTGACACATTGTGGAATTAAAGCAATTAAATGTCACACATCTACAGCTTAAAGTACAGCTGCGATTAAAATGTATTGATTTCAATGTTATGAAATTGATTTAAAAAACATCTACAATCAACAACAAGTCACAACATTTTTTTATCACTGAGCTGGGTCTGACCTTGCTGAAGTCTATTAGTGATGGAAGCTAAATCTCCCCGGAGATGTCTACAGTGTGATCTGGCTTCGGTCCATGTAGTCATGTTTAGCTCTATCCTATAACACTGTGAAGAAACGTGTCAACATTGTTAAATGTATTGTGTGTCTGACAAAATCAACTGTACATTTTTGTAATTACATTTCTGTAAACATCTAATTGCAAAGGAGAATACTTTGAGTGTGCTCCATTCTATTGATCAAACAGTCCAGTAAAATAGAGCTTGATTTCTGTTTTTCATAAAATCAAATGATCACTTTATACTTATTAGGAATGTAAGTGATGTACTTAATATAAAACCTTTTCCTGAAATTTCACCCAGTCTGGAGAGCAGCCTCCTTTAGGAGGCTCACGGGGGGCTGCAGTGGCATTGATCGGGGCAGATCCACTTCGTTTACAGACAAACTTTAGGTTTAAACCACAGTGCACACTTTGCCAAAGCCCTGCAGAAAGCAGCAGATGATTACTCCTAGACATGCTGTTTCCTACCACAGCTACACTGGTTTCATACTGATTTATGTTACATTCACCTCTGTTATTGGCACCTGTAATGCTGGGTGTGATGTGGGTGGGACATAAACACTGAGTCAGGGATCTGTGACTGGACTTTATTAACAGAACTGAACATGACAAAGAACTAAAACACCAATGGAGATCACCCATGTCAATGACTGACGCCCTGCTCTGACACTTCGGGGCTTAAATAGCCAGCCCCAAATGCCCTGATGAGCCCAGGTGTGCTCAGTCAGAGCATAGCGCTATTTGCCATGGTAGCACCACTCAAGAAACAGAAATAAATCATACAAAACAATCTTTAAAATAAACACACCAAAAAATTCATATTCAAGTGTTCTTTGAAAATGTTTTCTCAAAAGTTAGTCACTACCTACAGCTCCTCAATCACATGATGCCACCAACACAACTAGAGCTAAGACTAAAATGTGCTTTCACTGATTCGCATGATTTGAGCTGCTGCATTATTTTTCAAACACCCCTAAATTCATGGCCGCAATGCTTTATAATGCAAATACAAAAGTGTTCAGTTTTGCATGAAAATCTTTAGAGTTGCTCTGTGATGCACTTACCTTGGTTCCAAGTCATTAATACACAGTGTTCCTCTTTGTTAACGATTGCTGGCTCGTTTTGCATCCAGGCCTGGAATACTATAGGTGATCCATCCATCCACCTATTCAGAAAACAATTCATTCTTTTTAATAAGCATAATAAGCTTTAAAACATGAGTACACTAGAGATTTGCATTGCAAAACTTACGAAAGTGACTCGTCCAGATCAATTTTCATGCCAATAAAAAAAACAAGGTTGTTGTCCTTCGTCTGTAACACAGATAACACTACGTTTTAACCCAGATCATAACATTGTAGCACCAGCATGCTCTATATCTCCAGGATGCCCTTTTGTGAGTTCTGGCAGTGCTGAAGTTAGATATTAGAAAGCAGTGGATGATCTTTTTATTTGTTCAGCTGAATTTGTGAGCAAAATATATTGATAAACCAAGAACAGTCTCTTGATGCAGTTTTGTGGTTTTTTGTGTTGTTTTCATATTTCAAGCTACAAGCATCAAGGTTTGTACTCTGATTCCCAATCCAGGGCTCCGTTCTCTTTCTTCTGTATAAAGGACACAGGTTTACCTGGTAATCAGCAAGCCAGCATCACACTAACTTGCATAGACAAGCAGATGAATAAATGTCCCTCAGTGACAAAATGGGATCATTTGCAAATATGCCCCAAACACATGCTTAAGGTAAAGCGATGAGACAGCATGCATAGAAACATAATGCTTTAAATAGTTAAAGTGCAACGATAAAGGTTCCTTTACCAGCAACCTTACCTGATACCATAGAAACAGTCTTTCTTTCTCATCATTGATGACCACAAGATCACCATGTCTCTGCTTGCAGAAATTCCTTCCTACTTCCATAGGAACAGAGGGACCGTCATATATGTAATACTGATTGTTGTTGAATATAATCCAGCCGTCATCTGTTTTATTATATGCTGTCAAAGGACATAAATATTCAGGGGTGAAAAAAGGTTCAGAGAAAGTATACTTATGTGAAAGCATAGATTCTGTTTCAAAAGTTAAAAGAAAAATACCCCATGCTTTTCTAACTTGGATTTATATTCACAGGTAATAAAATGCATTCACTTAAGTATTTTTCACCCATGCACCTAGTTCTTTCTGAGTACTGGAAAACCAAACCAGTGTAGCTTTATCTGAATCTGTGCATAGATAATAAAAAAAAAGCAAAACTTACTTTTTTGTGTAATAGTTACTTCCTTTGGGGTCACACCTAGAAGACAACAGAGCCAGAAGTTACATTACATCAGATTACTGAGTCCCCCTGATTGGTCTTTATAGCAAATGTGATTACCAGAAAGTTAGGAAAACTTGATCCTGGGTGCTACCCACTAGGCAGCAGTGGCCTCGTGGTTAGGGAGTCGGCCTGAGGATTGGAAGATTGTGGATTCAAATCCCTTACCGGAGGTACCCTTGAGCAAAGTACCGTCCCCGTTGCTGCTCCCCGGGTGCTTTAATAGCTGCCCCCTGCTGCACGGTTTGCGTGCATGGGTTAAATGCAGAAGTCTGATTTCATTGTGGTTTGCTGTGTTCTCATAATGACAAGAATAGTTACTTTCACTTAATTGCATTTTACTTTATTCAGTGAAGAAAATCTTGATAAGACAGGGTTCTAATGGGTTAGGAAGAAGGTCAGGCTATTGTCTTGGAGGGTCTTTTAGTTCATGTTTTTGGCCATATTAAGCACAATCCATTTTGCTGTTTATATAGGCAGTATTTCTCAGCTGACTGTGATTATAGTTTAATAACTTTTACTGCTTCTGCCTGCTTTCTGACATTCGATCCTCTGTGGAAAGAAAGAGGATTATATCCTAATTATATTATATGATATGATATTATATGATATGATATGATATGATATGATATTATATTATATTATATGATATGATATGATATGATATGATATGATATGATATTATATGATATGATATTATATATTATATTATATTTTATATTTTTATATTTTATATTTTTATATTTTATATATACATGCATATATATATATATATATATATATATATATATATATATATTATAATTCCAACCATTGCATCTTTGGTAATAATAATTGGATTACTCTACCTTTTTGATTTCACAAAAGCCATGCATCTTTCGTCTTCATATGTCAACCCAGCGTCCCTCCGTCCTTTTTCCACTAACTATACATAATTATAGTGCATTTTTCCATGTTGTTTAAATTGTTTGGTTCCCCTTCTGCCCAGCTCTGATAGGATGACTGAAAGAGACGAAAGCAAAACAGAATTCTGTAACTGTTCCGCTTACTTGATGTCCCTCCCTTCTGAATTAAGGAACGCTTCAGGAGAGCTGATTAAAATGCAAAGTCAGACTCACAGCAGATCCATCACTCCATGTGTAACCAACAGAGGTCCACAGATGTATAACCAATCCATGCCTTTACTTCACTGCAAAGCAAGTTTCCAGAGAGGTTTAACTAACATTTGAAAAATTAAAATCTATCTTCAAGTAACTGGGGGGACAGTTTTTGGGGGGAGAGAGGTTCAAAACTCTTCAGGCTACAGTCAAGTTTTTAAAATTTGTGCTATGAGTGAGTTTGGCCTGCCATCAGACTTTGATCTTTATTCATAGACAGATAAAAAACTGTATTTAATTCATAGGTCAATTCAATTCGATTGTTATAGGTCATAAAAATAAATGAGAAATGAGAAATATAAGCTTAAGGAAGTCAATATACTTAAATCCCATTTTAAAACTGAATACTCAAAAAAATATCGAAATATATTACAGCTATAATGCACCGTTATTATGCAGCACTGACACATTTAAACAGCTTTACCAAACTTTTCACTACCAGATCAGCAAGGGCATGCAATTTAATACTACTTATACAATACATTGATGGTATTTATAGAAAATCATTGATCCAAAGTAATGGTTCAACATTACTGATGACATCCGCAATTTAAAAAATATCTACAGATAAATAAATTATTGATAGATCAGCATTGTATCGAGGTTCACACATCTATTCTTTATAGATTCTTTACAGGTTCACACATCTATTCTTTATCTCTTCTTTATTTAATTATGCAGAAATAAGGAAAATTCCTTCACAAACTTTCCATTACCACTGCTTGACTGAAATATGCGTTTATAATTCTTTTGAATCAAAATCTTACGTTTCAACATTTTGAAAATCTGAAGCACTATGGACACTGAGCAGATCACCCCCAAGTTCTCGACAGAAGTCCAGGGCCTCAAACCACGTCTTTTTTTTTCTGTGATCTGGATCAAAAAGCTTCAGCAAAGAGAAACTAGGAGTTAAAACTTGAATAAGCAAATGACAACAAAATCCCCTCCATTCATTTTTGCTCACTGATGATATTTCATGCCACCTTGGGTTACACTTTGATTTTAAGTGCCTAATTTTTTTCAATGACACGATAAATCTTGAATTGTAATTTGGGATTCATGTCACTGTAAACATCATCTTCAGAAATACCTTAAAACAAAGATTCCTTTTTGGTAGTAAAGTCCAATACCACTGCAGCAAGGGCAGAGTTAGAGAGGAGGGCAGAGTTGTGATCTCCCTCAATAGACTGCTTGCAGATGTATTTCTCTGAATTAGTACAGTTTAGCACATCATAATCCAGCAAATACTCTGATGAGTCCATGGCAACACAGCCTTGTTGTATTTTATGAAGGCATGACAGAACACATATCGCTGTTAAATTTTCTGCAGTAACTCCTTGCTATTGCCTGGACTTTACTTTGAAAACACATTTTTTCTCAGATGTCTTTACCGGGCATGCCCACGTTGAAATGTGTGAATGCAACCTCCCTGCTATTAGTCCACTCAAAGCTGCGTCTGTCCTCCTGGTTAGACAGTCCGATCCAAAAGTGCTTCCCTACTTCTGCCCCAATAAGACTCACCAAGAAGGCATTTTCAACTCTGAGAACAAGAGCAAAAAAGATAAAAGCCATGAATATCTATATAAATCACAAGTATAAGTATCACAGACATCTAACTGCTTTACAGTCATTTAGAAGCCTCTGTGAGTAAAAAGAAGCTGATTGGTTGGATCAGGCAGCTTGGAACTAGGGATGGTGGTGGTCCAGTGGTAGGCTACTTGCCTATGGACCTATGGCTCAAGAGGTCCCAGGTTCGAATCCACCTCTGGCACTACCACCACTGGGTCCCAAAGCAGATGCCCAACCTGGAATTGCTCCAGGGGGAATGTCCCTGTAATTAGGACATGGAAGTTGCTCTGGATGGGCGTCTGCTAAATATGCTGTAAATATAAATGATGAAACATGAAGTGAGGGATTTTTCTGCAGGAGAACTGTTGGAAACCACTCTTCTTATTCACACTGGAATCCAAATAAAGAAGCAATTCTGACCTGTGTGTAACATCAGCCAAATAGGATCCTGCTTTCACACACATTTGCTTGGCCTCTTTGAAAGTTTTTTTCTCTGATCCTGGTAGATAGCAATAGGATCCAAGTTCAGTCAACCCTTAAAATCAGAAATGGGGCTACTACTGTCTTCATCTCAGGTGCACAAAAGTCAAGCAAAAGGATAGAACAGAATTCAAAGTCATTATAAACCAAAAACCTGGGGGTGAATACTTACAGGTCCTGCAGCTGGACTTGTAACAATGGTATCATGAGTGGAAGTTTGGTGGGTATTTTCTTACAGATGCATCCATAGCATTTCTGACCAGATCTGATCAGCCCACTTGCCTTCCTAATAGAGTAGTTGATATGTCAATTATGGACATGTTCATTTGGCTGAACTATATCAAAGTTTAACTCTAAACGAACTGGTGCTTCATTTGATGAAGAAAAAGCGTCAGCTGGATTAATATTAGTGTCTCAAATAAGATTCTGGTGAGAATGGAACTTTCCTCTCCACTCATTAACACGCAATCCTCATTAAGGTAGGCATCATGGCTCGGCTCAGTCACATCCCATGCGGTAAACTGGACACTGGAATGGTCACTCCACTCGAACAACATGGCAGTCTCGGGCATATTTAAGCCGATCCACAGTTCATCTGTCTTTGCTGCGCAGATTTTGAGAAATAACTGCTTGTTCAGTCACAAAAGGTTTAAAGCCTCTTTCTTAACTTTTAGGAAGCAGGTAGTTCACAGTATTTCATCATTCCTGATCCACACAGAAGTGTACCAATTAAAAAACAAATGTTTAGTGCTTGTCACCCTTTCTCCTGCTAATGTTAGATAAACTTCACAAT
The DNA here is from genome assembly GCA_017165825.1 of Hepsetus odoe. Lineage (NCBI taxonomy): Eukaryota > Metazoa > Chordata > Actinopteri > Characiformes > Hepsetidae > Hepsetus > Hepsetus odoe. The sequence continues at coordinate 19,273,915 of CM029388.1, forward strand.
TTTAGATTATGCTAGGTGGTTTGTAAACTTACAGTATCCGAGCTGTGAGATGATGAAGCTCTGCTCTTCTATATTGAGAATGATCAGCAGGTCTCCACCTTCTCGCCGACAGGCATCTCTGGCCTCCAGCCATGTTCTCTTTGTTCGACTGAGGAAGTAGCAGTAACTGGAATACGGAATCCATGGACCGTGGCAAAAACCTGTGTCCACAACTGGACAGACGTGAACATAAACTGGGAATTAAAATGCTACTATTACTACTACTACTATTACCACTACTACCAAAACATCTATGAAGTCAAAATGAAACTAACAGTGTTTAATGACTAGGGTACATGGGTTACCTGGTGGAACAGTGGGAGTGGAGAGACTGCTCTGGCAGATATATCCATGTCTTTCAGAACAAACAGCAGTGGACCATTCAGAGCCGTACAGCTGACTTAACACCCCACATGTGTGGCCTGGTTCAGAAGATGGTTGCGCACCCACAAGCCACACAGTTGACAGATGACAGGTGATGTTTCATTGTATTATTAAAGATAATAAATGGTTGATAAATCAATCTTCAGGTAGCTTCCCTAAGTAAAAAAGGATGATAGATTGTTTTGGGTTCATACTCACCACTGAGCCATTTCAGGTAACGTAAAGGTTGTCCATTGACCCAGTGCCATCCACTTGATGCATCTAAACTGTTCAGGCCTGTCCACAATACTGCACCTGTTTGTGAGTCAACCTAGATTTGTAGAAGGTCAAAATTTAGGTGGCTTTTGTAGTCACCACTGCTTTTGGATGAGCTGTAATTGCTTTCATTTCAGAAAAACACAAGTCACAGCTGGCCAGGGCAGGTCTAGTAGGGCAAGAATTTGATAAAAAGTGTCTTGTAGCAAGGTGGCATCCTATAACTGTGCCATGTTTAAAAGTACCACTATCAGTGTTTGCTTATGTAAGATGAATATACAACATGAAGTGTTGCATAGTTGTTTTTGTATAGAAAGTAAGTTATTAGCCATGTTTGTTTGCTGCACTGACTGATAAACGCAGTTTGCATGATAGATCAGTCATTCATGCTCTAACACCATCAGTACATCAATCAATTTACAGACAGGTGCCATAGAGCCAATCTGAATTCTGTGCTGTACTGAAAGCGTGGATCCATCCACAGACAGTCACAGCATAACAATAAAGTATCAGAAAAGTACAGTCAAACCTGCCTATTTTTATGTATTTTGATGACATTCAGTACTAACAGATACCCACAGATGGTGGTATTGCTGGTTTAAAGAGCCATAAGATGAGAGTACCTGATATGAAGGTTTGCTCATGAGGTTCTGTGATGCTCAGCAGGTCTGCTCCCTGCTGCTGGCAGCTCTTCCTGGCCTGATACCAGGTAAGTGCAGACTCTTCATTCACCTGGTAATAGACGTCTGTCAGAGGACTCTTCCTCCAGAACTTTTGGACTTTTCACAAAGAGAAAGTAGTGGATAGAACAAAGGTTAACTAAGACCTGTTTTCACATTTCCACAGTAATAAGGCTGAAGAACAAAAATGTGGTATTGTAATCCTTCACAGCAACTCATCAAAACCATTTGACTATTTGAGCAATTCACCCCAGAGAAACAAAAACCAAAAACTGATGATCTAATGTGGAAATTGTCATGGTCTGTCGTGCCTGCGGTTCCGGCCGGGCACGACAGATGGCGCTCCGTTCTGACTGAGCACACCTGGGCTTGTTTAGACACAGGTGTGCTACATTGGGGCTGCTATTTAAGCCCCAGTGAGTCAGAACAGAGCGCGGTTCATTAACAAGGCTCTGCCTTACAGTTAATGGTGGCACTTTTGGTTTTGTATGTTAGTTTATGTTAATAAAGTCACGTTTTGGAACCCTGGCTCTGCGTTGGCGTCCTTCAAACTCCCCGCCACCGTTACAGAAATAAAGCACTGTTGTAAGTCGCTCTGGATAAGAGCGTCTGCTAAATGCCATAAATGTAAAGGTAAATGTAATGAAAAAAAGCTTCTGGAAACTAGCAAGGTATATAGACAAATGTTTTATAATATTAAGAAGCTATTGCATCATAAAGAAAGACAACAATTACCTATTTGATGGGTTGGACAGTAACCCCAGAGCTGATTTGCTTCATATTCACTTTCAATAGCACACCACAGGTGACTGGATGAGCGGCCTTCTGTTGTGCATTCTGTATACCATTTATTATTGAAATGGAAGGGAAAATGGCATGGCCGTCCGAAAGCATTGCCTTTAATTGTGTACAATTCTGTGAAGTTTCAAAGTGAGACACTTTTAGAATTTACAATTAAAGTAAGCAATTCACTATTCACAATTCACAATTCAAATTCAGTTTATAGTATACATGAAGACAAAGCAAAGCAGACTGACAAACCAGTCTGCTTTTGGATGTTGTAGTAAATTTTACTATAATGATGATGCAGCTTTAGAATTTAAGAACAAAAGTACAAAAGCATAACCAAAATATGTTGCAATTCATATTACAGTCTTTGCTACAAATTTCAAGCTGTATTAAGGTTTCAAGAGAGTCACCTTCATATGGCCGCGAGCAAATGCTGTCCATCGTTCCATGAATTGTCCACTTGTCCCCGTCTCCTGGGTCTTTAGACATCGTTATTAGATAAGAATCCCCCTGAAGGGACAAGTAAAGAGACTCATTCTTCAGGCCGAACAGTGAGCTGCTCTGACACGCCCACTTCTGAAGGTCACTTTTAGGATCACAGATGTACCACTGCAGTTTATTGCCCTCAGTGTTGTTCCCTGTGCCGAGGCATTTCTTCTGGGCAACATTAAAGATGCGGTTCTCTGAAGTCCAGCGGAACAGCTGTCTCGGGTTCTGAGGATCACAAACGTCCAGACTGTGGAGACTGTCTCCCAGGCATCTGTTCTTGTGTGCATTGTAGATCAAGAAACTCCCATCTATGCAGGAACATAGACAGGCATTACAGTACAAGAGAACAAATTAACCTGACATTGATTTTATTTACTTTAACTTAGAAGTTTTGTGCAATTTGTCAACACTGTAGCAGTTTGCATGCAATAGCATAGATCTGTTCTGTGTTCCCTCCCATCTACAGTTGGGAAAACAGGTTAGGTTCTTCAAACTAATGAAAAAAGAAAAAGGCAGCATACCTGACTGGGCAAAGCAGTGCAAAATCGGTTGGAAAAGCAATGTAACAACAAGAATGGATTTCATTATACTGAAGGTCTATAAAATCTCCTGGACAGTGGAAAGCTATATCCAGAGTGAAAATCTTGTTTCTTAACCTCAGAATGTCTTCTGGGTCTTGGTGAGCTGCCCAGAGGAGGAGTGTTCTTCTAACACAACATCCTGTCACATGTTTTATTTTTAAATGGAACAGATATAATTTATGGAGCACTATGGAGAAACAAAGATTAGACTCTCTCTCTCTCTCTCTCTCTCTCTCTCTCTCCCTCCATTTCTCTCTCTCTCTCTCTCTCTCTCTCTCTCTCTCTCTCTCTCTCTCTCTCTCCCTCCATTTCTCTCTCTCTCTCCCTCCCTCCCTCAGTGGTTTTAAGTATTATGTTCATTTCTAGGAAGTTTTAGTGAAATAATATAATAATTATACAGATAATACAAATCCTTTTTGTTATATGTTGCAATTTACACAAAAGCACAATTACCCTTCAAGATCTGTACAAATGACATCTATGGCTCAGAAGATTTAACTGGCCCTTTATTTTAAAATATAAAAATAATAACCAAAGAATCCAAATTTTCTAAATGTTTTTAGTCATTTATTGATCATGACAGACTTAATCAACATGATGAAAAGACAGGACTTCACACTTACCGCAAATTAATACCATAAAAAGCTGTCTGTTATTCAGCTTGAATTTAAAAGAGCAATCAGTTAAACTCAGTCAGTCATTTTAAGAGGCTTAGCCTTCATGGTAACAGTGGTGTTTGAGTTCCTTTTGTTTTGTTTTGTTCATTATGGTGAATAAAGCCAAGTCACTGATCCCTGGCTACGTGTTGATGTCCTACCCACAAGACCCCAGCGTTACAGTAAATAATGCACTATATGTCTATATATTTGAACAAAATGTTGTGATTAAGAAGCACACAATATGAAGTACTGAGCTTTTAAAGCTTCAAAATGATTTCACTGGCAGTAGTGCCCTCTTGTGGAGAATTTTCAGCTGAATAAATCCATCCAACCATTTTCTGACGCTTGTCCCAAGCGGGGTCGCGGGGGAGTGCTGGAGTCCATCCCAGCTCACACAGGGTGAAGGATGGGGGACACACCCTGGACAGGTCGCCAGCCCATCGCAGCAGCTGAATAAATATGAGTGCGTAATAAAATTAATGAGGCAGTTGTACACCAGTCCAACAAACTGAGGGCCAACGGATCTCCAGTAATGCTATTGGAAAACCACTGTGCTGGAAACATAAGCATAAAACATTGCAAAACAGTTCCACAAAAAAAAAAAAAAGCTTAAATTTGCACGTGACAGATTTAGGCCTGAAAAGGCAGTGGTGGCCTAGTGGTTAGGGACTAGGCCCCAGGATCGGAAGGTTGTGGGTTTGAATCCCAGACTAGCAGATTGCTCTGAGGTACCCTTAAGCAATGCAATGCCCCCATCACTGGACAAAGCTGCCCCCTGCTTCATGTTGTGTTTGGGTTAAAAGCAGAGGTTGTATTTCATCATGGTTCACACAATGAAAAATAGTCCCTTTCACTTCACTTTCAGTTTTCATTGCTGAAACATGACATTGGTCCAAACAAACTCTTGACGCCAATACTCAAATACACATTCCTATACCTTAATCATCATCATCATCGTCATTTTCTTCTGCTTATCCAGGACTGGGTTGGATGGAAAGGAAGGTCAGCTCCTTTCACTGGATCCCAAGGTGTTCCCAGGCCAGCCAAGACAAAATATCTCACCAGTGCATTCTTGGTCAGCCACATGGTCTCCTCCCAGGTGTCTTGGATAGATGCCTAATCCCAGCAACTAGCTTCTTTTAATCCAGATTAGCAGCAGCCCTTCTCTGAGCTCCTTCCAAATATCCAAACTTCTCATCGTTTTCTCAATATGTCACCCAGAAACCTTGTAGAGGAAATTCACTTCAGCTGCTTTGATCAGCAATCTCATTCTTTCCATCACAACCTAGAGTTGGAAATAATTAAGTACTTTCTTTATAAGTAGTATTTATTTTTCCACATGAAAGTGCAATACTCAGGGATATTATACTTTACTTTATTTTCATTGACAACTTCATTAGTTACTATTTGAACTTTCAGTTTTGTTTTGTTGTTCTCCTGCCTGGTTAAGACACAGCGATAACAACGTCTAAATCTACTTAAATCTACTATCACTACATTTCACAGATGCAATAGGGTTCTTCAGATGGCCTGCAGGGATTTTTTCCTACACTCTCCATTACCTCACAACAGCTTTCTTCTTGAAATTTCTTAGAGGGGGTCCAAAAGGGGTATCTTTCTCCCATAAACTTCTTAATTCTCCTCTGCACATGCCTAAACCGATGCAATCTCACCCCTGACTTTATCGCCATTATTTATTAAGTCAAGTAGGTTTTTATTGTCATTTCAACCATAATACACAGTACATAGTAAAACAAAATAACGTTCCTTCAGGACCATGGTGCTACACATAGGTTGACATAGGACATAAGACACAAGACAAGACAAGTACAGACAGAGCAGACAATAAAAGACAGAACAATAGACAGGACATTCATCCATCAGAGAGTCGCAGTGGTACGAAACAAAGCAGCAGAAGTTGTTGGTCAGTATAACGGATCAGCAGTGTTGTGACTAAAGTGCGGAGTGCAAAAATAAATGAGTGGCGTGGTAAGTGGTGAGGTGGTAATAAGTGGCGTGGTAAGTGGTGAGGTGGTAATAAGTGGCGTGGTAAGTGGTGAGGGGGTAATAAGTGGCGTGGTAAGTGGTGAGGGGGTAATAAGTGGCGTGGTAAGTGGTGAGGGGGTAATAAGTGGTGTGGTAGGTGGTGAGGTGGTAATAAGTGGCGTGGTAAGTGGTGAGGTGGTAATAAGTGGCGTGGTAAGTGGTGAGGTGGTAATATGTGGCGTGGTAAGTGGTGAGGGGGTAATAAGTGGCGTGGTAAGTGGTGAGGGGGTAATAAGTGGTGTGGTAGGTGGTGAGGTGGTAATAAGTGGCGTGGTAAGTGGTGAGGTGGTAATAAGTGGCGTGGTAAGTGGTGAGGTGGTAATATGTGGCGTGGTAAGTGGTGAGGGGGTAATAAGTGGCGTGGTAAGTGGTGAGGGGGTAATAAGTGGTGTGGTAGGTGGTGAGGTGGTAATAAGTGGCGTGGTAAGTGGTGAGGTGGTAATAAGTGGCGTGGTAAGTGGTGAGGTGGTAATATGTGGCGTGGTAAGTGGTGAGGGGGTAATAAGTGGTGTGGTAGGTGGTGAGGTGGTAATAAGTGGCGTGGTAAGTGGTGAGGTGGTAATAAGTGGCGTGGTAAGTGGTGAGGTGGTAATATGTGGCGTGGTAAGTGGTGAGGTGGTAATAAGTGGCGTGGTAAGTGATGAGGGGGTAATAATGGGTGTGGTAGGTGGTAAGGTGGTAATAAGTGGTGTGGTAAGTGGTGAGGTGGTAATAAGTGGTGTGATAGGTGGTAAGGTGGTAATAATGGGTGTGGTAAGTGTTGAGGTGGTAATAAGTGGCGTGGTAAGTGATGAGGTGGTAATAAGTGGTGTGGTAAATGGTAAGGTGGTAATAATGGGTGTGGTAAATGGTAAGGTGGTAATAATGGGTGTGGTAAATGGTAAGGTGGTAATAATGGGTGTGGTAAGTGTTGAGGTGGTAATAATGGGTGTGGTGAGTGGTGAGGTGGCTCATGTGCATGAATGTGCATTAGTGCATAACAGGAGAAAAATTCCAGCAGTAGCCGAGAGCAGGTTATTGAGAAGACATTAACAGTTCAGAAGTCTGATGGCCAGGGAGAAGGAACTGTTTCCCAGCCTGTAGTGGAGGTCTGTATGCTGCGGAACCTTTTCCCAGATGGCAGAAGGGAGAAGAGAGTGTGGGACGGGTGGGAGGGATCATCCACAATGCTGGTTGCTTTGCGGATGTAGCGAGTGGTGAAAATGTCCTGAACAGAAGGCAGAGAGACACCGATGATCTTCTCAGCTGTTCTCACTATTCGCTGTAGGGACTTGCGGTCTGAGACATTGCAGTTCCCGTACCAGGCAGTAATGCAGCTGCTCAAGATGCTCTAAATGGTTCCTCTGTAGAAGAGCCTTCCAACCTGAGCTCAAACCCCTAATAAAGTTGTTCTTAACCTGTCCTTCCTCATGACTCCCAATGAAAATCAAAATCAAATGGAAGTGAAAGTTTGTGAAACTATTTTTATGTTTGGATCAAAGTCCATTTTAATACATTCATTAGTCATTAGTCCACTAATGCATAAATTAATAATATACTCTTTTGCAGCCTTGCTTTACAAAATGCAAACATTTTGCTCGGTTAGGAGCAAACAGAGGTAAGGAAAGGCTGCTTTGGATCATGCTTTTCCTAGACCTGCTTAAAAGAGGTGTTTGTATTGTGGGCAAAGTCCCAGAGGGCCTCAAGTGAAAGATAAAGAGTGCTTTTATTTCCTCTTTTGTGGCACTTGCATAATGTATCATTCTCCTTTTTGGTGTATTTGGCTGAGATTGCAGAAAACACACCACATCACACAGAGATTGAAGGGTTAGGTAAAATCTTATTATCTTATCTACTCTGGCTGTCAAGGTGCTAACAACACACTCGTGGCACTATCAGTTCTGAAGGACGTGTTGAACGTCCTGAAGATCCAGGTTCGAAGAGCCTGTAGGAACAAACTGTAATAAAGCTTTAAACGTGTGTGTGTGTGTGTGTGTGTGTATAGACTGATTGGTACATGCAGAGTGATATTTAAGGTTAATGGGTGCACAGTGGACTATGATCCACCTGATTCATAAAATCATTAGTGAGCAGAGTGTGCATAAGTGCTGCATGCTTCCCACCTTTCTGTTCCTTCCAGGATGGCAAGACTGCTGTCCCTCCTGCTTGGTAAGTCTAAATGAGATTGAGTACATTATGTATGTACATTTCTAAGTTGTAATAGAGTCGTTCGAATTGCCACATGATTCACTGGAGATTAAATTATGGCAATTTTTTGTTGCATTTAACTAGCTAGGTCATGCGTTTTCTTCTAAATATTTAATGTAATCGAATCTTCAAACATTATGGTTTACTGATGTTTTATGAAAAAAAAGCAAACAATGTTTCTGAAGAGTGCAGTATAATTCTCTGTCATTAAAATGTGTGTCTTCCATTAAGTTGGCATAGCATTTGCTCCCTGCCAAATCCAGTCTACATTTCAAACCTATCTTCAAAGAGAGTCATCAAACAGAACACGAGACTTCACCTCCAGTGTTGTTGTTTGGTCTGCTGAAGCTTTCTCTGGTAGGTGTTTTTTTTTCTTCTCCTTTCATCAGCTCCCATTAGGGGTCACCACAGTGGATCATCCATTTTCATTTCTTGCGGTCCTCTGCATTTTCCTCCTTCAAACCAGCTCCCTGCATTTCCTCTCTCATGAACCTCCTCTTTGGTCTTCCAAAGACCAGCTTTGGTCTTCCTCTTCTCTTCATACCTGACCTCTCCATCCTCAACATCCTTCTTCCAATATACTCCTCTTCTCTCCTCTGCAGATGTTCAAATCCTAATCCTGCCCATTCTCTTCACTCCCAACACAAACATCAGCCTTTTAAAACTCTGCCACCTACAGCACCACACTCATCTTTTCATTAGCGCTACCAAGAATGCACTGGTGCATTATCTTTCCTTTCACTCTTGCTTGTATCCATCTGTTACAGATCACTCTTGCCACTCTCCTACACCCATTTTAACCTGCCTGAACTCTCTTCTTCACCACTCTTACACACTCCCTGTTACTATGAACTGCTGATCCCTAATATTAAACTCCTCCAACTCCCTGCATCCTAACAATTCTGCTGTCAAGCTGCTCTTTACTCTCACTACAGATTACAGTGTCATCTGCAAACATCACAGTCCACAGGAGTTCCTGTCTAATCTTGTGTCAACCTGTCTATCTCCATTTTAAACCAAAAAGTGCACAGTATTGTTCCTTGAGGTAATCCCACCTCTACTTTAAATGCATCTGTTACTCTTAATGCATCCTCACCACTGTCACATTGTCCTCATACATATCCTGCACAACTCTGATACAACTCAACCCTTACTCCTGATTTCCTAATACACACTGAAGCATATAAAGAAAATGGTGCTTAAAACTGCTGCACCTCAGTGCACTGTAAGCACAAATGTTATTACCAATGCTACCATTTTGTCTTTTACAGAAGTATGTGTCACTGATTTGCCATTGAATGTATTCTGCAGGTTCTTGTGATTTTGAGGCGAACACTTGTGGATGGAATGATACAAGCAAGGATGCATTTCGCTGGAGATTGGAGAAAGCCAATATAAGCACCATTCCGGGTGTTGACCATACCACTGGATCACCATGGGGTATGGACCTCACTGTTAACCAAAATTCACCTGCTGGTCAAAGATACTCATGCATTGAATCTATGTATCTGTTACTGTAATTTACAGGCCAGGTAATGCATGTAAACGGTGAAGACCCTCATTTTTACTCAAAGGCCATTTTGCAACGCACCTTCACACAGTCTTCTGCACTTGGGTGTCAGATAAGGTATTGTTAAACACACCACAGTAAGAAATATTTTCATTGACAACAACATTGTCTTGTTCAAGCCACCTCTACCTTACCTTTACAGCATCTTCAGTTTTCAAGAATCAATGGCTCTAATAAGAGCAGTGAATTAAAGTATTAACTTTACATTATTGCAATAATTATTAAAATGAATTTTTAAAAGAAAAATGCATGTGTCAAAATTTTGGTTACTCATATTACATTGTGGTTTCTCCATTTGCCAAGACAGCACTAAGGCCTTATTCAATAAGGCCAGAATATCTGAATATTTGATTCAGGATGTACAGGAAATACAGGATGGTTTTCCTGCATTTTAAACCCATAGTTTAGTAGATTTTGTAGTAGATTAAGTAGATTTTGACAAATCTGCAGGGCAGAATATATTAGCCTGTGATCTACTGTTATTTTCTGATCAGTTCATCCTATTTCAAAGCATTTGTTTCATGTTCTAGTAACTAAACAATGTAATTCTGAAATGATACACATTTGTATCATTTCAGATACAAGGGTGCAGCGGTGGCCTAGTGGTTAGGGAGTTTTCCACAGGATTGGAAGATTGTGATTCAAACCCCTTACCAGTAGGTTGCCCTGGGGTACCCTTGAGCAAGGTACCATCCCCGTCACTGCTCCCTGGGCACTTTCAATAGCTGCCCCCTGCTGCACAGTGTTTGAGTGCATGGGTTAAATGCAGAGATCCAATTTCATTGTGGTTTGCTGTGCTGTGATCTTGCAATTACAAGGGTTGTCACTTTCACTTAAAATCTAAGCTCATGAATGTAACAGTTTATGCAGTTTAAGTTTTTCCCACTTTAGCCAACATACTCCCTATGATTTCAGCAAATACAACAAATATTCTATTGTGGCTCCAGGTCTAGAAAAAGACAAAGCAAGTCATTCAAAGCTGTTTCTCAATAGAAATCTTTAGCAATCACCCTTTGCTAGTCTGGGGCTTTATGGATTTGACATAAGTTTTACAGAATGTGTACCAGTACAGAATTCTAGAATATGTCTAGAATTTATATTAGGTCAATGCTACACATGACAATTAACGGCATTTTAATGAATGCAGATTGTCTTCTTCGTCTTTCGGCATCTCCCGTTTAGGATCGCAACAGAAGATCCTCCATTTCCATTTCTTACAGTCCTTTGTATCCTCCTCATTCATACCTGGATGTCCTCTCTCACCACGTCCATAAACCTCCTCTTTTTCTCTTGCCAGGCAGCCCCAGCCTAAAAATCCTTCTCCCAATATACTCCTTGTCTCTCCTCTGTACCTGTCCAAACCAATGTACCCTTGCTTCACTAACTTTGTCTCCAAAACATCTAATCTGAATTGTCCTTTATATATACACATTTCTAATCCTGTCCATCTTCATCACGCCCAATGCAAATCTCAGCATCTCTGACACCTCCAGCTCCACCGCTTGTTTTTTCACCAGTATTACCTTCTACATCCCTTTTAGCATAGGTAGTCTCTCTACTGTCCTGTAGTCCTTCCCCTTAACTCTCCCTGGTACCCTTCTGTCACAGATCACTTTCATTCCTCTCCTCTTTAGAGAATATCTCGTTTTTTCCAGAGTCTCTTCAAGCTGCTCCCTACTCTCACTTTAGAGCACAAGATCATCAGCAAACATCATCGTCGTTTTAACCTCATCTGTCAGCCTGTCCATTATCATTGCAAACAAGAATGGGCTCACCACTGATCCTTTATGTAATCCAACCTCTACTTTAAATGCATTCGTAACTCTCTGCAGACCTCACCTCTGTCACACTGCCCTCATAAATATCCTGTACTACTCTGACGTACTTCTCTGACACTCCTGACTTCTTCATACAAAACCAGCTCTTATCAAGGCACCTTGTCATATGCTTTCTCCAAGTCCCGTTATAGTTACTACAGCTCTGTTAACCCTTATATCACCCTTATTCTTGAACAATAAATGAACATTGTAATATTTTTATTCTTTAGCAATGTTTTTTAAAATAGAGGTTAGACATTTATACATTTTGGTGAGGGCAGTGTAAATATACATTATGTTTTTCATGTTGTAGCTTTTGGTATCATCTTCATGACCAAGTTGGAATATCTTCTCACTTTGCCCTGAGCCTGGTAACTAGCACATCATCTGTGGTTTTATGGGAGATTAAAAAGGGGCAGACAGACGGTTGGGTGAATGCCTCAGTGAGTGTTGGGAATCGCCCTGAAGGATTCAAGGTAGTTAAAAAATTCTCAGAAAAGAAAAGATTCCACATTTGGGCACTTTTTGTGATTATACTTTCTTTATTAATTGTGGTTTCAATGGCTCTTTTAAAGGCAATGTGACTGTAATAATTGTAGAAATTTCTTCTTATTTATAATCCCACACAAACACACACACACACACACACACAGTTGGTGTTTTCTGTGGATCCCACATTAATTGGAAATCAAGAGGTAATGCTGGATGACATAAGGCTTACGAGCTGTGATGAAGGAGACGTTCCTACAGGCTCTGATCAGCTCAGTTGTGACTTTGAGAGGGACGTGTGCAGCTGGTACCCAGACCAGTCTGCAAGCCTCACCTGGGAGAGGGCTAATGGCAAAAAACCCTCTTTTGGAAACCAGGGACCAGGATATGACCACACATCTGGTTCTGGTAACTCTGCTTCCAGTCTAGTATTCAGTGTTAATATTTAGTCGTGCTCCTTTCTGCAAGTGGTAGAAATAAGAAGTCAGTTTATGTATATAATAATTAAAATATAATTTGATTATTATTAGATTATTAGTCACAGATTTTATGAACACCTCTGCTTTACATATTGTGTTTTGCTGTTGTGTCAGGTGGGGTTTTGAAGTTGTGCATTCTTCCCTGATTAATTATGGTTTTGTTTTTCCCAGGTTACTACATGTATATTGCAGCACAAAGCACCTCAAACCCATCACAGACTGCCAGACTAGTCAGCTATCCCCAGAAAAGTAAATGTATCAGCTTCTGGTATCATATCTATGGGGGTAGCATTGGTAAGTGACAACCAGTTCTAGACTGTTTTAACTTGAATTAGAATTAGAATTAGAAAAGGAATTAGAAGGCATGTTTTTAGACTGTCATGCTGCATGTATATGTAGTGCTTTAACACTGGCATGGTCAATGCTCTGTTTCCATTTTCTAAATAAAGTTACAACATTGTGTTTGTAACTTACAGCTGCAACATTTAGCATAATTTTACTCTTGAGTTGTGCAGCATGATTCTCTTATGCTTTATATGTATAACAGCACAATAGACCACTAAATATTAACTTTGTGTTTATTAACACAAGAGTGCAAATGGATAAACTAGTTTTCATGTTCTGATTTGAATAAGTTTTGTAACTAAGGGCAAGCTAAGGAATCACAGTTGTCCTAACTGGGACCTTTGTGGGGAAGTGAAACTATATCCATGTCCTAATGATTAACACATGCAAAATAATGCAGCTGTGATAAAGACTGTGCAGATAAAGAGTTCATGGCTATGGTCTTTTCAGGATCTCTTAGATTCATCTCTAAGAAAACAACTGGGGTAGAGACGGTAGTGTGGATGAGGACTGGGACTCAGGGCAACAAATGGCAGTTCGTAGAGCTTAGTTTTGGATCCAGTGACAGCCCAGTGCAGGTATAGTACCTAATGCTCAACTAAACTCATCCCAGTCAATTTGAGGAATTTGGAATTGCTTTAAAGAGGAAAAAAGAGAAATGAAAAAAATAAAAATAAAAAATAACTTCAACGATCTCATCTCAAAAAATCTCTGCATCATGGATCTAATTGCCCGTTTTCAAACTTTAACAATACAGGCAGAATATTGTTAATAATTTTTGGAGCTGCTAAGCGCTGTGTAGTTACATGTGGACGCAACTAATTTAATGTTTGTATGGTCTTAATAAAAATAGCAAAGCTTGAAAATTCAAGTAGGTGAGTAGTCAAGTAGTCAAGTAGGCAAGTAGTTGAAGAACCAATGTGTTTCCTCAAAGAAACATTTTTGTGCATGAGCATCAAGAAAAATGTGAAGAACCTTCATCAAAAACTCTTTTTCTCCAGTTAACGATATTTCCTTCCATGAACCTTTGCAGTTTATGGTTATTTCAAAATTTAAAAACTCACCACGCTCACATATCTCATTTAAAAGCATTTAAAGAACAATGCATTGAAACTTCTTCAATCAAAAATGAACATGACTGTAGGCTTTTTGAGTTGTGGGTGAAGTTGCTGAGTGAAGAACTGAAGAACTGAAGCTTATGTATGTGTATGTTTTTTATGTGTGTGTCTGTGTGTAGTTTATCTTCGAAGGGGTTTTGGGAGGTACAGATGGCAGCATTGCTATAGATGATGTGCAGGTGTGGAAGAGTGTGAATGGTTCGTGTCCAGCTGAGAGAGAGTGCACATTTCAAAGTGGCCTTTGTGGCCTGCATGCTGACCCTGCTGCCCAGTTCCACTGGATAAGAACCACTGGAGAGCAGGCTACTGGCTCTTTTAGCCCACACACAGACCACACTCTGGGCACTGATCAAGGTGGGACCTTTCATACTTTCACCAGCAGGAACACACACTTCGTCATGAAACATTTATAATATGTTATCTGGATCTCTCTTCTGACTGGCTGCCTGGTGTTGTGCCTCACTGAGAAAGTTGTCTGGACTAAAATGCTCCTCAAAGCCTCTGTATAAATGGGTGGAGTTATACTGCTGTGGGAACAAAAATGTTAATGACCTGGTTACTATGGCATCACGAAGATGGTCTTTTTGTTTTTTCTATAACCTTAATATTAAAAGATATTACTTTATATTATAAAGCAGAAGGTAGAATTACTGGTTTAAGATATTTTCAATATTTCAAGTCGATGGTAAGAATGGTAACACATTCTGTCCTGTGGTTAGGCTATTACCTGAGTGCACAGCTATGGAAGCACCCCCGTGGTAGCCGCGCCAGCATGGTAACTCAGGTTTCTGATCCAACTGCAAACAGTGGGGTGTGCTGGATGTTCTGGTATCACATGGCTGGCAGAGACAGTGGCATTCTCAATATATACCTGCAGCAGTCACTCAACAGCAGCAATACTCGCTTTCTTCTATGGAGTCGTAGCATAGAGCAAGTAGAGCGGTGGAGACACACCAGAGCCACAGTCCTCAGCCCTCACAACCCTTACCAGGTACTTCCTTCACATAATCCAAATTTTTTGCAAATATTTATTTATACTTCCCAAACTCCCCATTAAAGGGACCATGCCACAGAAAACTGAATTAAAAAAGAACCAATTGGGTGCAACAGATCACATCCAGGGTTATTTTTCTGACCATAGAAAACCAAATTTGTCTTCTTTTTTGTGACATAAAAGATTCTCAAAACATTCTGCACACACCTGCCACAAAGAACCATTTAAATTAATCAATTTTGCGATGACAATTTCACCCTTCTCATTCATGCTAAAATCACAATACAGAGCAGTAGTGGTGGTTTTTAAGGCATTTTTAAAAATGATAACATACATGAAAAGAGAAAGGATATGGAATATTTCAAATAGCTTCTGTTACAAAGCTGCATTTTTTTTGTTTGTTTGTTTTGTTTTTTTGGTTTTTTTTTGGTAAGCAGCTACAATTTCGCTCTCAGCTGAGCATGTCACAAAAAACACACATTTCACATATATAACACATATATCCAAATAAAGTAATCTTACCCAAAAAGAGCTAGTTTAGTGGAAGAAGCAGTATTGCAGCTTATGTAAATGATGCTACATAAGGTGAAGTTTGAATAGATGTGGTAGCACTTTCCTTGACTTGGTGGAAGCCCAGCATTGTATCATGTTATTAGAAGAGGATTTAATTGCAAGGGAAAAAAAGGAAATAAAATGCAAGAAGGCTCCTCCTCCAGAAAAGAAACTCTTCTTACCATGTGAGGCACATGTGGAATAGTGGACAGCTGCATGGAGTTTAAAAGGCTAAAGAACCAGCACAGCATTTCTGTACCACTGCAATCTCGTGTTATCATCGACACTTGACTGTAAAATTCAATTTCTTGCCTTATCAGTCGGAAGCCAACTGCCCATAAATACTAGCGGATACTTACTGATCTCACAGATTGAGAAGTGAACACGGTGGCTGGACTTAAGACGCTATCCTGTCATAAAAAATATTACCCTTCCTGCATCTGAAATGTGGTGCAAACCAGGGGGAAAGTAAATGCTTCTTCTGAGAGTCTTGTTAGAACTAATTTGTGTTTGCTTTAACAGATTGTATTTGAAGCAGTGGTTGGTGACGGTGAAGTTAAGGACATGGCGATTGATGATCTGTCTGTTCTGAACGGGGCTTGTCCATCTAATGGTATTAACTCATATCCAACCTTCATAAGTTACTGCACCATACTTCCCCCAGCATACCCCAGTGTTTTCTTTGCACAAAAAGCCCAGTGCATGCCAAAGGTTTCCGTGACAACCTGCTTATATTTTATAGCACTTTCATGTTTATCAAAGTTTCATCCATAAAACTGAATGCTGACCTTCAAAGGGCATATAATGAGTTTGATCCTATTCCCAAATTAGCACCAATGAATATTGTCAGTATTATATTGTTTCCATAAAATAAATCTGATTAGGGGATTATTAATTAGTTATGTTACTGCAAACGTTAAAAGAACTCATGCTTATTTGTATTAAAATATTTTGAAAAGTCAACTTAATTTAAATGTTTTAAGTCCCTGCTTTATTTTTTCCAGGGTTTTGTGACTTTGAGATGGATCAGTGTGGATGGATAAACAGTGCTCTCAGTGAACACGGCGTGGCCTGGATCTGGACCTCTGGAGCCAGTGCCTTTGGGTTTGCACCAGAAGTGGATCACACCACCAATTCAGCCCTTGGTAAACCTCTTTGCATTCATTTTTCAAGACCAGACACCATTCATCATTCACATTGTCTTTTATCTATTTTCTTAACGTGGTTATTGTCATTTTGGGCCAAAATCTTGATGTTAGGAAAGCCAGCAACAAAGAAAATTGATTGCTAATGTCACAGTAGGCAGCGCTCTGCTCTTTAATTTAAATAGATATTCAAAGCACAGTACAAATTTCTGGAAAACTCTGCTTATAATAAGTATTTTACTTACGATCTCTGATTATGTAATTGATATATAAGAATAATCTGCATTACTACGGAAGGCCACACAAGTATTAGAACTTGAGACGCCTACTGTTTACTCTTTAATGCTTCAATAAAAGCAACACTGAAGTTCCTGTGAAACACATTATCTCCTTTCTCTAGGGCATTACATGATCTTTGACACAAAGTCAAGCAAAGATGAACAGATTGCTCACCTACTGAGTGAGCTTATGCAGCCAGTGGATCGTGCCTGCCTGGAGTTCTGGTACTACATGAATATGTGGGGCACTGTGGGTGAGCAAGCCGCTCTGCACAAAGAATTGTTATTTCCTCATTTTACTCATATAGTTACTGTGAACTGTACATCATCGCTATTGGAACAAAACCTAATATCTCCAAAAAAGTAACAGAAAACCTTATAAGAAAATAAACATCTTAACTTTCAATGTGAGTAAATGTAAGTTATTGCAATTGACAAATTAATTCGATGGATTTTTGTTATTTTGGTTCTTTTATTGGTCCGTTTATCATTATTTGTAGAAGTAGTTGTTTTTTGATAAGCATGAAATACAGGCCTTCCCAAAGCGTGCTTAGCAGTGTTGCTTATTATTGCAGATAGGCTAATCCTCACTGTGTATTTGAATGAGTCGGGCACACTCCAGTTCCTGTGGAATCAGACTGGTGCGCAAGGCAAAGTGTGGAACAAAGTTACCCTGGATTATAAGGCATCCCAAAATTACCAGGTGGGACACAATTTACTTCTCAGTAGATTCCCCTTGCATCACCTGTATGTCCACTGTCCTTTTCTTCACCCGTTTTCCCTTGGGATCAACCAAACGTTTCTCATTCTGATTTTGTTATTACTTTACAGATTGTGTTTAAGGCCAGTCGGCCACGCTATGATGACGGCGTCATCGCCTTGGATGATATTTACATCAGGGAAAATACAGGCTGCTCTGATCTGATCCCCACAACACCAGCCACCACCATAGAGCCCACCACCCTCCCACCATCTACCATGGACTGCAGTTTTGAAGAAGGTGAAGAACACAGTCAGTTAGAATAAATCACTTCGATTTACCTTCTTCTGTAATGTTTTTGTTTTGCTTTGTTTTGTTCCCCTCCCCTTAGATAGTATTTTTTAATGAGCTAAAGTCTGGTGAAAGAGCTTGTTGACACTAGTAAAATCTTTATCTTAAACAGAAAACTAAATGCTATATGCTTATATTAGTTACATGCATTTTTATTCTTTCATACAATGAATAGTTTTCAGGGGGTGTGAGAAGTGCCTGGATACACATATATATAAATGACTTTACTTTCATCCTGGCTATGACAAGTGAAGTGAAAGTGACTATTTGCCATTGGGAAATGCAGCACAGTACACTGTGAAACACAAGGAAATGCTCCCTCTGCATTTCACCCATGCAGCAGGGGGCAGCTATTTAATGTGAAAGAAAGTGAAAGCGACAATGCTTGTCATTGCGAGGTCACAGCACAGCACACAGTGAACCACAACGAAACTGGACCTCTGCATTTAACCCATGCAAACACCGTGCAGAAGTGGGCAGCTATTGAAAGCGCCCAGGGAGCAGTGACGGGGACGGTACCTTGCTCAAGGGTACCTCAGGGCAACCTACTGGTGGGGAATCGAACCCACAATCTACCAATGCGGAGGCAACTCCCTAACCACTAGATCACCACTGCCCCCATTAAGCTGTCCCCATAAAGCGCATTATAATAGCTCCAGAGCTTATTATTAGTAGTAAAAAATGATAAAGTTATTATTCATTATTCTTTCCTGCAGGTCTGTGTGAATGGGTCCAGGAAGCTGAGTATGGGGTTACTTGGACCCGTCAACAGGGTCTGCAAGTGGACTCAACTAACAAAGGTCCCTTTTATGACCACACCATTAGAAACAGTCATGGTAACAGGAAAACTACTCTAATCTATTTAATAATCTGAAAGTTACACTCTAATGCGCAAGTATAGTTTTTAATTCAAACTCTTTGTTATTTTTAGGGTTCTACCTGTTTCTTAATATGTCCGGAGACAAAGATGGTGAGACGGCGGTCATATCTGTTCCTGTAATTTTGCAAGCTACCAGTGTCTGTGTTGAATTTTGGCATTACATGTTAGGAACATCTGTGGGAAAACTGGACCTCCTAGTTGAGACGGTAAGTCCACAACACAGCATATTCAGCTTCTATGTCTTTATAACTAATCAGTGAAATAGGTGGATTTTAGTAGTGAAAAAGGAGAATAAATAATTAATAGCACTGGGCAATCGGGCAAGAATATAATATTACAATGTAATGTCACAAAAGGTAATTGGAATATTAGAAGTCCCTGAAGATGCCATCCAGGGCCAAGAGTCCCGAGGAGAACAGCTGGCTTTCTTCTATGCTTCTACAAACCAGGACACTTTTAACATAGAAAACCTTTTTTTCCCAAGTCAATTAGCTTTTATTGTCATTTCAACCATTCACACAGAACACAGTGAAACGAAACGTATATCCAGGACCAACACCAACAAGTGCAGACAAGACAACAACCAGTGCCAAAACAATTGCAGAGCAGACAACAGAGAACATTCACCTAACTCAGAAAACAGAAGCAGGATGCACGTGGATGTGAGAAGAATAGATCCGCAGCAGCATAACTAAAAGTTTTTTTTTTTTTAAGATTTCATTTCACACTGCAGCCCTACGTGCATTCTGAAATGCTTTGTAGATTAATAATCAGTAAGCAAGTAAGTAAATTTGGTAAAACTAAAAACCTGAGCTTATCTTTGGCTTTTTCACATATTTGCTAATTGCAAAGCATCAGAAACAAAATTAATGGTTTCTGATATATTTTATAATACATATGCCATGTGTATGTATATGTATGTAGTCAGTCAAGGGACTAGGTCTATGGACTGTTTAAGGACTTGGACCCTGGATTGGAAGATTGTGGGTTTAAATCCCTTACCAGTAGGTTGCCCTGAAGCCCCCCCCCTTAGCAAAGTACTGTTTCCATGACTGCTCCCTGGGTGCTTTCAATAGCTGCCCCCTGCTGCATGTGTGTGTATGGGAAAAATGCAGAGGTTGAATTTTGTTGCGGTTCACTGTGTGCTGTGTTGTGTTTCACAATGACAAGAATAGTCACTTTCACTTTTTCAAGAACAAAATGCATTTTCTATTCTGTACTAAGTACAAACCCTTACAGAAAGGCATACTCTGACACAGTTTATTTAGAGAATGACTTATTGTCATATTCCTCACCCCATGTCCAGTAAAGCAGCGTGTTTAGTCTGTATGGATTGTTCGTTAACATATAAAAAGAAATTGCCCTGTTCAAAGCTGTGGGATTTTATGCATGGTTCAAAGTACATATTCATGTGAGTGAGTGTGTGTGTGTGTGTGTGTGTGTGTGTGTGTGTGTGTGTGTGTGTGTGTGTGTGTGTGTGTGTGAATGTCTTCATCTGGTTTATGGGCTGATTAAGTATATTTAAGTTTTCATTTTTTGTCATCTTAAATAACTATAATATTATAATAATTTTAAAAATTGCAATTAAAAAACACAAAATGGTTTTTTTATGTCTCAGAAATCAGCTGTTTCAGTTGTTTGGACTAAAGAAGGCACAGACACTGCAGAGTGGGTGAAAACCCAGGTCACGCTCAGCATGGCAGACACACAGAGAGTAAGAAATACATTTAGGCCATGACTCGGTCTACACCAGTTCCTTTCTGTACTGATATATAAACTGATTTTAACCATTACTTACTGCAGATGAAAATCTCTGGAAGCAGACATGCAAGAAGCAGGGGCTTCATAGCCATTGATGATGTGAGAGTGACACCGGGTGCCTGTGTGGATCTCAGTAAGTCTAATCTTTTCCCTTTTTCTGGAGATCTCATTTGACATGTTGAATCAGAAACAATTAACCTGTTATCAATGTAAAGTGCCTTGGGGCAACTTTGTTGTAAAAGGCACTATACAAGAATAAATTGAATTGAATTGAATTGAAACAATAATCAGCAACGAACAGTCTCACCAGGAGACAGAATCACATATATGACATTTAGAGAAGTGTTTTAGGGTAAGTCAAATGTTCCATTCTATTGAATCATATCCATGTTATTAGGGGAATTACTACTAAACCTAGGTAGTGATTCATTACTGCAATTATATAAATGTAATTAAATAAACCACTATTTGTGCATTAATATTTAAATGGTTGGTTATTTTTAACAGCCCTTTGCACAAGACATGCAAACATACAAATACTTCCCTGACTGACATTCATTGTTAATGCTCATGCTGACAGGCACAATCCTTCCTGTTCTATTCCTGAACGCTCTACCTTGTCAAAATTGCTGAGATATGAAGCAGAGCATTGATATGATTTAAATGATGCATCTCTGTGTTCAGACCCATGTGGCTTTGAAACTGAATCTTTGTGTGGGTTTGAGGAGGATGTGAGTGATACCATTCACTGGCTCTATGTGGACGGCAGCAGTGGTCATATTGATCATACCTACGGAAGTGTGCTAGGTGAGAAACTTTGTGCCAACTATGACTGCACGGTATATAGTTTTTTTAAATGTGTGGTGATTGCTTTTGCAATTACTTTTGGCATAAGCCACCGACAGTACGCAAGACTAACATGACAAATTAATCTAAATTATGTGTTTTCTGTTGATTTGACATCTTAACCAATCACAGTTAGGCAAAGGTGTTCATGTAATCCAGAATTGATCATGATGCAGGCAGTACCAGTCATTCCCCAATTCATTTTTGACATTTTTCAATGGTTATTGCAATTTTTGGCAAGCATTTAGAGGCATTTTGTCCATTCTGTGCAACCCAAGTACCTACTTGTTTATTGAATTGTGGGAAATTATTGTAATAATATTTAATACAGTGTTATTTCAATGGTTTTATAGGTCATTCGATGGCTGTTTTGGGAACACAGCTTAATAACCCAGGGACCAGTCACTTGCTAACATCAGAGTACAGCAAATCTGCTGAGTCATGTTTGAAGTTCTGGTAAGCTAAGAACAGATATCAGACCACACACTATTTACATTTGCATTTACATTTACGGCATTTAGCAGACACTTTTATCCAGAGGGACTTCCATGTCCTAATTACAGGGACAGTCCCCCTGGTGACACTCAGGGTTAAGGGTCTTGCTCAGGGACCCAGTGGTGGTAGTGCCAGAGGTGGGATTTGAACCTGGGACCTCTTGAGCCATAGGTCCATAGGCAAGACCAGCACTAGACCACAGACTGTCACACATGCAAAATCTCTTCCACGATTGTTTCTCTTCCTTTTTTCTCTCCTGACTTATTGTTTCTTTGATATTTTCTCCATTGAGTCTGAGGAACAAGTGCATTGGCTGTTTGTGTAGGTACTGGCTGTCAGGTGGGCCCAGTGATTCCCTGGCCGTGCATGTTTACCTAAACGGAGAGCTGGGCCCTGCTCTGTGGTCTCTCTCTGGAGCCCCTTCTACAGGCTGGGACGTGGCAGAGGTCACTGTCTCTTCTCCATCCAGGTTCAGGGTGAGTTCTCCAACCCTCGCCTCTCAGCTGATTATGACAGACTTTATTACTTTAAATCTGTTGAAAGCTTTCTGTTCTTACTCACGTAAAGACTTAACAAAATAAAGATGATACTCACTGAAATGTTTATGGAAATAAAGCTGCAAAACAACTAGATTGTATTTATTTGTTTGTTTGTTTGTTGCTGTATTGAAAGAAATTTATTCAAAGCAGTGTTTCAGTTCAACACACACTGCAGAGCAGCCAGTCAGAGAGTGCCTTTAAGGTACGGAAAAGAAAGATACTATTGAAAGTGACAACCCTTGTCATTGCGAGGTCACAGCACAGCAGACAGTGAAACACAATGAAATTGAACCTCTGCTTTTAACCCATTCACACTCAAACCCGTGCAGCAGTGGGCAGCTATTGAAAGCACCCGGGGAGCAGTGATGGGGATGGTACCTTGCTCAAGGGTACCTCAGGGCAACCTAGTGGGAAGGGGTTCGAACCCCTGATCCTCCGATGATGCAGCTAGCACCCTTACCACTAGGCCACCGCTGCCCCACACACACATTGAATATATTGAAATCTAGAAAATAAACATATTGAACATATTGAAGTCTAGAAAATAAAAAGAGACTGATAAATGTTGCTTGGAAAACTGATTGTAACTTTTTTTGATATTATTGTGTGTGTGTGTGTGTGTGTGTGTGTATGTATGTATATAATAAACAAGTTTTTAAGCAATATTTTGCTTATCGACACTCAACAATAGGTTGCTTTCAAGGCTGAGCTAAGCCCAGCTAAAGAATTCTTCATTCTCCTGGATGATGTGTCAGTCAGAGATGGAGCTTGCGTTCCTACAGGAAGTTGTGATTTCGAGTCAGGGTCATGCACGTGGGTAAACGCTGCCAACAGAGACTTAGGCAGCCATGACTGGGTCCATTCAGATGGGTATTCTCACGGCCCACCACTCGATCAGACTACAAACACTGCATATGGTGAGGAGAATATATCCAGCTTTTCCCATTAAATGTTTTTAGGACTGTGACTACATTTCACTGTTTTAATGAATACAGCTACACAAATTAGGGAGGAGTTACAGCTACTCTTTACATATCATCACTATTTCTAACAATGGCGCGTATATTTTTTAAATAATTCCTTCAATTTGGCAGTGTATACAGTTTTTCATTCAATTCAGAAGTAGTGAATCAGCTTAGACACGTTTGATCCAACTGAAGCTACATGCCAGCTAATAATTAGAAGCCAGTAGTTCCCTGATTTTCTGAGACTGATCACGGAGTCACCTGAAGGTCTTAAAATGTATTCATGATCAACTGCCCCACTGCTGAGGTCATTTGGGGAGGAAATGACTATAGAAAGCAAAATGTTGTTAATTTTTATGGCTCAGAGCTGGATGAGGCCTAGCTGGATTTGTATATTGAAGAATGTGCTTATAGATCTTAGCTGAGTGGCAATTGATTCTTAGTAATTGTTATTTAACATTAGCCTCACAGCTCCAGCGGAGAGTCTGGGAAACAAGTGTTGCAATTATTATTATTCAACTAAATCTTAAGTAAGAAGAAAACTGTTTAAATGTATTTTTAGCAGAATTATTCCCTTTATGTCTGATAACTAATAAGTAATTATTTGGGCCTCGTTCAGTTAATCCATTCACTATGAAATGTTCACATTATGTATAGCAGGTAGCTGTACAAACTATATTTTAAGCAATTATATTTTAATATTATGTATTATCACTGATGTGGAATAATGTAAGCATTGCAGTTCCAGTGTATTCTTAATATCCACATTCTCAAATATTTGCAGAATTTAATTGTATTGATTTACACAGAAAAATAGCCAGAAAATATAAGTTCATCATTCTAAAAAAAAAAATGTATTTAATTTTACTTGCCCCTTTTTCCCCTGTAGGCAAGTTTATGATGAGTTCTTCTCAGGGAGTTGGTCCTGAACACATCAGTAGAGCTCTGCTCGTCTCTGAGCAGATCATACAGAACTCTAACTCCTGCTTCTCTTTCTGGTACCACATGCATGACAGGTCAGAGCAAATCAACATCACATTTCTGTTGCTAAGTGACTTCTATTTCAAATTGTGGAACTCCAGAAATGGCAGATCAACGGACTGATTTCATCATGCATCTCATTTCTGCAGTGAATCAGGGACCTTGCGAGCATTTCTGGATTCAGAGAAAGGTCAAGAACTCATGTTTGAAGCAAGTTCCTCTGAGCACAGCTGGAGAAACTTCTCTACCACAGTGCCTGAGACCAGTCCTTTTCAGGTTTGCTAGAACTGAGTTTTACTAATTGCATAATCTTTCATGAAAATTCTGTTATTGTTAGCTTAACAAAATGCACAGTTCAACTGAGAGACCTTCAAAGACTTTTCATGACTAAATGGCATCTGAATACTCTTGTATGTGTAGCATATGAATGCGTGTTGTGTACATTTTATAACTTTTTAGAATTTATTTAGATTTTTCTAGAGGCCGAGGCTGGAAATGGAGGATTCATTGCTGTGGATGATATAACAGTTACCAAAGGGCAGTGTGAAGGCAAGCTACTTTGTCCTGATCCACAATGAGATCAGTTTTATATACATTTATACATACATTCATGTAAAGTAAACAGCTCCCATTGACATCATTTTTACTGTGTCATTGAACCCTTTAGATGACAGTTTAGTGAGCGGGGCATTTGTTGGATGCCAGTTTGAGACGGATAGCTGTGCATGGATAGACGTGAGTTTGGGGCAGTTTGCCTGGGTGCGAGATCGCAATGGAACAACTACTGTCAACACAGGCCCTTCAGTGGACCATACCACTGGAACAGACCTTGGTAACACACACAAAGCATCACACGTATTATTTCATAAGCAGTGTGTTTTGCTTATAAGAACACAACATCATAATGAAGTACACTGTAAAAAGTTTTTCAAAAAGAGTTGATATATTTTGAGTTGTTTAGAAAAGCAAAGGTTGATGTAAATATGGAATATATAGAAGTCATAAGAGGTGGAAAAAGTAGAGTAAAACTATAAAAGTATCAGGCTGCCTAAAAAAATTACTTGGGAAAATTGATTAGGGAGCTGGCAACCTACAAATCCCAGACCCGTAGGTTGCCCTCAGGTACCCTTGATCAAGGTATCATCCCCATCATGCTCCCCGGGCACTAGGAAGCTGAACCCTTCTGCAAGTGTGTGTATGGGATAAATCCAGAGGTTGCATTTGGTTGTGGTTCACTTTGTGTTGTGCTGTGTTTAACAAGTTTTCACTTTCACTTCAATTTAAAATGGATGCGTGAACACAAGTCAAAGCTTACAGGCATATATAAGTGTCTTTCATGGCTTTCCAGTCACCAGATCTAAACATCACTGACCCTTTGAGGGAAATGGTAGTGTGTAGCATGTTGTTCTGATGGCAAAGAGACAAAATTTCAGTTGTTCTTTCATAACTCTTGGAAATCTACCGTCCTACAGATTCAAGATTTGAGATTCAAGTTTTTTTTTGTTTTTGTTTTTGTTTTTTTTATGTATCCCTTAGTCACTCATTAAACTGCAAAAGGTAGAAAGTCAGATAAAACCACAGTCTGAACGGAGTGTCTGGCAATATGCGCTCCATCTTGGAATCCCTTTCCAACACACCTAGTTGGTTCAGATAACCATTTAGGCCTCCATTTGCCGCATCAGATCTGTAAGATTAGTGTTGGAGTTGAACCTTGCAGAATGGTTGGACCAGGATTAACTACCTCTGCTCTAAACATTTGAAATGTTTCTTTCTAATCATGACACAATATCTCATCATACCATTCTGGCAATGCTGTCAATGGAATTTGATTATCTGATCTTGTCAGGCTGGTACATGGCAGTAGAGGCAAGTCATGGAGATGAAAACAGCTACGCTGCACTGCAGAGCCCAGTGATGAAGCAAGCTGGCCCTGAGTGTGTGCTTGAGTTCTACTACCACATGTTTGGAGAGGGTAAGACAAGTGCTATGGGATAAAATAAAGAATAACAGCAGTACTCAATAGTTAAGACCTGTTGCTCACTGAAAACATGGAAAACATTGGTTAAATTCATGAGATTGGATTTCACATAAGAGCTCAGAAGTCGTTCTTTACCCAGAGGAGTAATACAGTTAATTATAGGGTATAAGCATGGCTGTCCATAATGAGGGGAAACAGCCACTATTGAAGGTCCTGGAGACCAATACATTCTGAAAAATGGAAAATATATATTTGTTTTGCACACTACTGGACATTAAGTTGTGACAACAACATATTTTTACCAGTTAACAAGCAATGTAACTGTCTGCAGTTTGTCAAGGCAAGACAGAGTCAAGTTGACAACTGCATGCATCTTGCAGCAGTAAGAAATGCTTATTTCAGAGGAGTAGAAAAACACAATAAAAAAAACTTTTAAAGTAAGGCAGTAGATTGCCTTGAGGTACCCTTGAGCAATGTACCGTCCCCATCACTGCTCCCTGGGCACTTTAAATAGCTGCCCCCTGCTACATGGTGTGTAGGTGTAAAAAGCAGAGGTTGAATTATGTTCTAGCTCACTGTGTGATGTGTCGTGTTTCACAATGAGCAAAAATAGTCACTTTCACTTTTTCGTATTCACTATCATTTATGGTTCAGACTATCATCTACGATGTTGTCGGCATTGTTGCTTATGTGTTTTGTCTATTCATTTTACTAAGTTATGAAAATAAGTAACCAAATCACATCAAGCTGAGTTATAATAATTATAGCCTATCATTTTTTTATACAATTTTTGCCATAATCCATTTAGGAAAATGATAACCTGAAGTCTAGCAACATCAGGGGCGGAGCTTATCCATAGCTGCAGGAGTATATGGTGTCCTGAACACATTAAATGATATGGGTTAAAAAATATTCAGGCTATAGCTTAGTAGCCTCAACCTAGTCATGCCCCTGGGCATAGTTGCATTTGTGCAGGACAGGATGTAACTGTGTGTTGACCTATTCACAGGCATTGGGGAGTTAAAAGTGTTCCTCCAAGAAGGCTCAAGAAGAAGTCTCCTGTGGTGGAAGTCTGGTGATCATGGAGACAAGTGGCACCAAGCACAGGTGGCAGTAGGTCGTACACATCAGTTTTTCACTGTCCTCTTTGAGGCCACCAGAACGTTCAGTGAGCTTGGTGACATCGCCATAGATGACATTGCCTTCCTGAACTGTTCTCTGCCAGGTACAAAAGAAATGATTCAGCTGGAACTAGTATAGATATCAGTAGGCAATCATGGGCATTTCAGTTTTCTTACTGAGCCATGAGTGTCATGACAGAGATCTATCCATTGTTCAATCTTTTTATTTTCTGTTAATCAGAGCCTCAGGAGTCATGTCCAGCCAGCATGTTCTCATGCTCCAATCATGTGTGTGTGGAGAAGAACAGAGTGTGTGACTTCAGTGATGACTGTGGAGATGGAAGTGATGAAGCATGCTGTGGTAGGGACAGAGCATATCTCACTTGTTTCAGTTGTATTCCAGACATGAGATGAATGTTTAGCGAAAGATGCAGGTGTTTAATCTGAATTCATTGTATTGTGTGTTTGTTATTAGATGAGCTGGGTTACAAGCAGCGCTGCAGCTTTGAACAAGGCATGTGCTCATGGGAGATTAGTGATGGATGGGCTGGATGGTGCTTGCAGAGAGGCGAAGGGGCCTGGCCTATGCAAGGGCCCCCAAGGGACCACACCCGTAACACAGCAGCAGGTAAACGCCAATAGAATACATTTAACAGGTATTATATATAAAAATACCTTCATTGCTAACAAACTAGTTGAAATTAAGTAGATCATCAGCAGTATTATATTGAGATTTAGCGTTATGGTTACGAATGGATTATTTTAGATTCTTTTATGAATAAATCAAAGTTTAGTTGCATTTAACAAAATGTTTAATCTCGTTAAATAAATAATAGCAAGTTTAGCATGCGCAAAGCATCTACAATGGATCATTAAAAAAAGTTTTACTAATGTAATATATTTTTAAAAAATAAAATAAATAAATAAATAATATATAATATAAAATATAAACGTGTATAATATGTATAAAAATATAAAAATATATTTAAATATATAAAAAAATACCCCTCCTCGAACCGCCACCTTATCGTGGTGGAGTGGTTTGCATGTCCCAACGATCCTGGGAGCTATGTTGTCGGGGGCTTTATGCCCCTGGTAGGGGCACCCAAGGCAAACAGGTCCTAGGTGAGACAAAGAGCGGTTCAGACCTCTTATGATGAATGCAACATTTGGACGACGTTTTCCCTCGCCCGGACGTGGGTCACCAGGGCCTCCCTCTGGAGCCAGGCCTAGAGGTGGAGCCCGATGGCGAGCGCCTGGTGGTTGGGCCTTCACCCATGGGGTCTGGCCGGGCACAGCCTGAAGAGGCAACGTGGGTCCCCCTTCCCATGGGCTCAACACCTGTAGGAGGGGCCAAAGAGGTGGGTGCAGGAGCGAGCTGCACAAAGACACAGTCTGATCCTCGGCCAGAAGCTGGCCTAGGAATATCACCTCTCTGGTGGGGAAGGAGCCCGAGCGAGTGCGTGAGGTTGAGAAATCACAGATATGAAGCACCACTCTTCACACAAATTGGGACTCTGGAACCAGTCTCCTGAGAGGGGCTGGACTCTCTTCTACTCTGAGTTGCCACTCAGTGAGAGGGGCGCTGCTGGTGTGGGCACTATACTTATTGCCCCTGCTCATTGCCAGTACATTTGGCTTATCTCGTGGATGAGAGGTGGTTTCCTCCGCTCTTCAGGTTGGGGGGACGCTGGCCCAGTTGTCTGTGCCATGCCAAACAGCAGTCTGGACTGCCCACCCTTTCTGGGGTCTCTGGAGGGGGCACTAGAGAGCGTCCCTCCTGGGGACTAAATTGTTCTGCTGGGGGACTTCAATGCTCACGTGGGTACTGACAGTAAGACCTGGAAGGGCGTGATTACTGAATGGCCTCTCGATCTGAACCAGAGCGTTTTGTTATTGACTTTACTTTTGTGCTCGTCACGGATTGTCCATAACGAACACCATGTTCAGGCATAAGGATGTCCACATGTGCACCTGGCACCAGGACACCCTAGGTCGCAGTTCGATGATCGACTTTGTAGTCGTGTCATCGGACTTGCGGCCACATGTCTTGGACACTCGGGTGAAGAGAGGGGCGGAGCTGTCAACTGATCATCACCTGGTGGTGAGTTGGCTTCGTTGGTGGGGGAGGATGCCGGTCAGGCCTGGTAGACCCAAACGTATTGTGAGGGTCTGCTGGGAACGTCTGGCAGAGTCCCCTGTCAGGACGAGCTTCAACTCCCACCTCCGGCAAAGCTTTAACCACGTCCTGGGGGAGGTGGGGGACATTGAGTCTGAATGGACTATGTTCCGCGCCTCCATTGTCGAGGTGGCTGACCAGAGCTGTGGCCGTAAGGTGGTCGGTGCCTGTTGCGGTGGCAGCCCGAGAACCCGTTGGTGGACACTGGGGCTGAGGGAGGCCATCAAGCTGAAGAAGGAGTCCTACCGGGCCTTTTTGGCCAGTGGGGCTCTGGAGGCAGCGGATAGGTACCGGCAGGCCAAGCAGAATGCAGCTTTGGTGGTTGCTGAGGCAAAAACTGGTGGCGTGGGAGGAGTTTGGTGAGGCCATGGAGAAAGACTTCCAGACGGCTTCAAGGAGATTCTGGTCCACCATCCGGCGTCTCAGAAGGGGAAAGCAGTGTATGGTCCACACAGTGTATAGTGGGGATGGTGTACTGCTGACCTCGACTCGGGACGTTGTGGGTCGGTGGGGGGAATACTTCGAGGACCTCCTTAATTCCACCAACATGCCTTCTGATGAGGAAGCAGAGCCTGGGGACATAGAGGTGGATCCGCCCGGAGTTCCTCAAGGCTCTGGATGTTGTAGGACTGTCATGGCTGACACGCCTCTGCAATATCGCATGGACATCGGGGACGGTGCCTCTGGATTGGCAATCCGGGGTGGTGGTCCCCCTCTTTAAAAAAGGGGACCGGCGGGTGTGTTCCAACTATAGAGGGATCACACTTCTCAGCCTCCCGGGGAAAGTCTATTCAGGGGTCCTGGAAAGGAGGGTCCGTTGGATAGTCGAACCTCGGATTCAGGAGGAGCAGTATGGTTTTCGTCCAGGTCGCGGAACAGTGGACCAGCTCTACACCCTTGGCAGGGTCCTGGAGGGTGCATGGGAGTTTGCCCAACCAGTCTACATGTGCTTTGTGGACTTGGAGAAGGCATTCGACTGTGTCCCTCAGGGAGTCCTGTGGGGGGTACTCCAGGAGTATGGGGTATCGGATTCCCTGTTAAGGGCTGTCCGGTCCCTGTACAATCGGTGTCAGAGCTTGGTCCGCATTGCCGGCAGTAAGTCGAACCTGTTCCCGGTGAGGGTTGGACACCGCCAGGGCTGCCCTTTGTCACCGATCCTGTTCATGACTTTTATGGACAGGATTTCTAGGCGCAGCCAGGGCGTTGAGGGGGTCCGGTTTGGTGGGCTCAGGATTGGGTCTCTGCTTTTTGCAGATGACGTTGTCCTGTTGGCCTCATCAGGCCGCGATCTTCAGCTCTCACTGGATTGGTTCGCAGCCGAGTGTGAAGCGGCTGGGATGAGAATCAGCACCTCCAAATCTGAGGCCATGGTGGAGTGGGTGGAGTGGCCTGAGAGGGTGGAGTGCCCTCTCAGGGTTGGGAGTGAGATCCTGCCCCAAGTGGAGGAGTTTAAGTATCTTGGGCTCTTGTTCACGAGTGAGGATAGAATGGAGCGGGAGATCGACAGGCGGATCGGGGCAGCTTCTGCAGTGATGCGGGCTCTGCGTCGGTCTGTCATGGTGAAGAAGGAGCTGAGCCAAAAGGCAAAGCTTTCAATTTACCGGTCGATCTACGTTCCCACCCTCACCTATGGTCACGAGCTGTGGGTAGTGACTGAAAGAACGAGATCGCGAATACAAGCGGCCGAAATGAGTTTCCTCCGCAGGGTGTCTGGGCTCTCCCTTAGAGATAGGGTGAGAAGCTCAGTCATCCGGGAGGGGCTCAAAGTAGAGCCGCTGCTCCTCCACATCGAGAGGAGCCAGATGAGGTGGCTCGGGCATCTGATTAGGATGTCCCCTGGACAACTCCCTGGTGAGGTGTTCCGGGCACATCCCACCGGAAAGAGATCCCGGGGAAGACCCAGGACACGCTTGAGAGACTATGTCTTTCGGCTGGCCTGGGAACTCCTTGGGATCCGCCCGGAGGAGCTGGAAGAAGTGGCCGGAGAGAGGGAAGTCTGGGCATCCCTGCTGGAGCTGTTGCCCCCGCGACCCGACCTCGGATAAGCGGAGGATAATGGATGGATGGATGGATGGATGGATGGATATATAAAAAATAGATATACAATACTGTGCTAAAGTTTCTTCATATTTAGCTTCCAAAGAGGAAAAAGAGACTTTCATGTCTTTAATGTATTGGTGAAGAATAATTATGCAGGTTTCTTGGAAGACATTTCTAGGTTTCAGTTCCATTCCAGTCCTTTTAGCTGCTCAGTTTCTGTTTTTTTTGTTAAGCCACACAGTGACCAACAGAGGAGCACAAAGTCATCTGACTTAAGGCAGGAACAGTGAAGAAACAGGTGCAGATGATTCCAGATGATCAGGCTGGCGATTAGTTTATTGGTTGGCTTTCATCTAAACACCTTTTTTGTAGGCAGTTTGTGGGCTATATATGTTTAATAACTTAAACATTAGAATGGTCTTTTCTATGTTTCAGGTCATTACATTGTCCCTGTCTGTAAGCAGTCTTTGAGTCAAACAGCAGAGATCATGTCCAGCACCCTCCTCCCCAGTTCTGCCTGCACTGTAAGTCTGGCAGCTCAGCATGGATCATGCGTGTCTTTAATTTTAATACATTCTTAAAATAATTTAATTTTATTCATTCATTTTTGAATAAGGTTACTTTCTTAATTTCTCACTAGGCCTTATTTAGCACGTGTTTATTTTCTCATGTCTGGAATACAACTGAAACAAGTGAGATATGCTCTGTCCCTACAACAGTGTTCTTCATCACTTCCATCTCCACCCCTTAAAACTGAAATATTGAAAAAAGTGTGAAAATAGATCATTTAGATCATTTTTTGAAGATGAACCATTTGAAAAAAAAGTGGCTTTCAAAATGTAGGACTCCTGAAATTGAGTTTTCCGAAGGTTCACACAATCAAATATTTATTACTTCTGGGCTCCTTACATCTCATACAGATGAGCTTCTATCATTATTCCCTTGGTAACAACCCCACAGCCACACTGACCACACATCTGCGGACGCATCTCAGTGGGGAAGATGACATCATTCTCTGGAGGCGGAATGTGACTCGTGGGTTTCATTGGCATAAAGCAGAGGTCATCTTCTCCTCTTCAGTGAAAGCCAAGGTCTCAAATAAGCTCTCAGCACTAATTGATGCTTCAGAGATTCATATTCATGTAGATTCATATATCAAGAATATTTTAAAATAATTGGTCCTGAATGCAATATTGCATGTGTAGATTGTGTTTCAGTTCGTGTGGAGTGGAGAGACCCGTGGAGAATTCATAGCTCTGGATGATGTGTCCTTTTCACCAAGCTGCATTCATGATCCAGATAACAGCCCGTTGCCATTAACACCTCCGACTGCCGCTCCCACATTCCCTCCATCCCCACCCACTGCACCCCCGGTGTCTCCCACACCCACTGAAAACCCCTGCAAGGTGAGATTCTGCTGGTTGTGTGTCATAATAAGGAAAGGCACATGGATGTTTATAAAGGGTTTAACAGTTGATGTGGGTAAAAAGCACACCACCAGGAAAACTGAAATTACAGAGTCTCTGAAAAGATTGATGCTACACATTCAACCTGTTTGAGGTCGAAAGAATAAGGGAAAATTCCTTGCAGGTTAATTCCCAAGAATCCCAAAGATGTTTTAACCAAGTTTTAAGTGAAGTCTGAACGTTGCTTTGGGTGGGTGGTGGTCTAGTGGTAGGGTACTTGCCTACGGAGCTATGGATTCAGAGGTCCCCGGTTCGAATGCCACCTCTAGCACAACCACTGGGTCCTTGAGGTTTGAACCCCCGATCCTCCGACTAACGCCCTAACCGCTAGGCCACCGCTGCCCCAGAGAGAGGTCCCAGGTTTGAATCCCACCTCTGGCAGTCCCACCACTGCGTCCCTGAGCAAGACCCTTAACCCTGAGCTGCTCCAGGGGGACTGTCCCTGTAATTAGGACCTGTAAGTCGCTCTGGATAAGAGCGTCTGCTAAATGCTGTAAATGTAAATGTTTTGGGATATGGAAAATTTCATTTTTAATTTGAATAATTTGAAAAAAGGTTCTTACTTTATCATATATAGAATTATGAGACAAAATGTTCTGAACTCATTTTAAAATGCAATGTGAACAACATTAAACGGTCTGAACGTTTTCCATTTGCACTATAATTCATCAAACCTAATTAATCAAGACCAGTGGCAGCATCAACTAGGCAGGTACACAAAACACTGGTTTTCGATCTTATTTTAATGCAATTTGAAGAGTGTCTTACAGGACGAAACTGCAAGGCAAAGCTGAGAAGGCACTACACTCTCAACAGGCCTGGTTTTATTGCTCTTCTTCTCTGCTAACCCAGCTTTCTTACGGTTTAACTTCTCATGATTCTTAATGAACTGAAGATCAAGAATTGTTTATATTTAGATTGCAGATCTGCTGCACTACTGCACTACTAGTGTGCATAAAATAATGTTTCATTAATTATTTACTCTTTTTTTGTTCAGGCCTGTTGCGGGTAAGATTAGAATAGAATAGAACAGAATAGAATAATCCTTTACTATCCCACGAATGCGAAATTCGGATATTACAGGGCTCTTTAACCAGAAAGAACAAGAAAGAAAGAAAGAAAGAATATAAAAAATATAGAAAACAAGGAAAGACATCCATATCCAGAGCTATATAGCTCGATATACATATACATATTTACAGGGCAATTAACAAAGAAATAAAGAATATAAGGACAGGAAAGATAACCATATACACAATGAGTATATAATAATAATAATAATAATAATAATAATAATAATAATAATAGCAAATAATAAATAAATTATAAATAAATAAAAGTAAATAAATGGAAGTGTAATAATAATAATAAGTAAGCAGTTTATAGTAAATTTAAAACCATGAGCTCATATATTTTATACAGAGCAAAACACTGGACTGTTGTTTACAATTTCTATCTCAATTCTGTTGCACATTTGAGTATAAAAACCATGTAGGAAATAAAGCACCTAATTAATTGCCCACCGCAGTTGTGTTGCGTTAATCACGACTGCACTGAGAAACTAATTCAGAACCTGATTTTTTATATTGATAAAATATAGATTTGAGGGGTTGCAGAGATTTTGTGTTCTTTTTGTTTTCCAGAAGGATGAGTTCCACTGCTGGAGGTCAGAAGAAGTGAAGTGCATTGCTGCTAGTGCTCAGTGTGATTATAGCATAGACTGCTCTTTGGGGGAAGATGAGGAGACCTGTGGTGGGACACTTTTTATTCTAAAAAAATGTATCATTTTGTCCAGCAGATTAAATTTAACAGGTTCTGAGACACTCCTTCTTGCTCTCCTGTTCTGGGTGTAGGACCCTGTACATTTGAGAATGGACTGTGCGGCTGGAATGATGTAAGTCAGAATACTAGCAAGTGGCAGAGAGTAAAGGCTAGGAACCACACTGAACCTCCAACTGATCACACCACAAAATCAGGTAATTACACTTTAAGCAATTTAAAATGACACAGAAAAATGTGTACATCAAAAAAAGCAGAAAGCAGTGACTAGAACATAAGCACACAAGACCAAGAAAATCAAAGAACCATCAATTCTTCATCAGAACCTCTTCTTCTCAGGTCACTTCGTGCATGTGAATTTCAGTTCAGTGCCATCTGAAAGCGAGGCACAGTTTGAGAGCCCAACACTGCCAGCCAGCTCCCCCTTCTGCCAAATGCTGTGAGTAACTTCAAACCAGGCTCAGGCCTTATTCATAATGAATCCATTTCAAATGGGAAGGTTTGGAGCTGGTATGAATCTGCAGAGTCTGACAGTCACTCTTTAAATGTGTTCAGGTTTCATTTTCACCTGGGTAGAGGAGGCAATGTAGGGGGTCTTAGCGTGTTCCTGCAGAATGGAGAGGGTAAGAGAACACAACTCTGGATGCGTAACCACAGCACTGTGACGCCATGGAGCCTGGAGCACTTGGCCATCGGGGAGCAACAGCAACCTTACAGGGTGTGTGCATTACTCATCTTCAGTGTCTCAGAATCTAGACGTTGTTGTCCAAATAGAAGCGAGTGGAATGCTTGTGCTCAGTCCTTCCTTTATAT
Source organism: Hepsetus odoe (assembly GCA_017165825.1). NCBI lineage: Eukaryota > Metazoa > Chordata > Actinopteri > Characiformes > Hepsetidae > Hepsetus > Hepsetus odoe. Next base: position 19,309,705 of record CM029388.1, read on the forward strand.
TGCGTGAACACTGATTCACTGATTCTAACAGATCTTTCTATTATGTCAGCTGCACTGAACTGCCCATATCTTGCTTTTTCTTTCATTTAAAAAAAGATTCTCACTTGTCTGCTAATTTTGAACAGGATGTTTTTGCTACTGTGCCTTAAATAAAGACATAAGTAAATGAGATCTATTCTGACTGCCTGCCATGTAATGTGCCTTGCTTAGAACATGCCAAGCTGAAAGGCTACTTCTGTCTTTATTTTGAATAGGATTTATTATTAATAGGAAAATAGAAATAAGTCCATTGGTTTTCATGAATTTGGTGAAATTGTGTGGTACTCCAGCCACGTTTTCATTCATGGACTGTGAATGATGTGCTTAAAATAAATGCATAAAATAGTTTTGTTTAAAAGAAAATACTGTCCAGACTTGTTTTTCCATGATATGAGATATTTAGAAGGTATTATGATTTTTATATTTTTTATTCTTATTATATTATATTATATTATATTATATTTTTCATTCTCCTATAAAGTTACTGTTTCAGGTTTTCCTTACAATGACAATTTGTAAAAAAGATAAAACTGCCCTATATGACTATGTTACATTTCTTTATTACTCTGTTTATTCTTAGATTATAGTGAGCAGTCAGACCTCTTCACTGCAGAGTGGTTCTAAACCTGTGTACCGTGCCATTGCTCTGGATGACGTCTCCTTCCTGAACTGTGAGACATCGTACAAGCCACCAGGTGGGAGTCAAAGTCCAAATAGCTTCTGTGCAGGGACATAGTGATATCTGGATAGGTGGGTATAGTTTTCTTTTTTTAAAGACCACCAGCACAACATGTGTGTTTCCTTCCACACATAAGGTATACATCATTTCCCCCCATTTACTATTTAACTAAATGACCTACTGTACTGTGCGAAAGTCTTCACCCCTCATTTCTTTGTATTTCGTTAGGGAATCACCTTGTTGATGCATAAATACTATTATTTCGGACTAAATTAAAGAAATGAGCAAATATGTTTAGCTGCAAATTGCCTAATGATACGAGGTGCCTAAATAACGTGGTTCCAATCCCTCAATTTTCAGCAATTCCAGTTTACTGATCATCAGCCTGATCATCTGGAATCACTTGAACTTGTTTATTTGTTTGTTACATGTTTATTACATGCCTTAAGTCAGATGGCTTTGCTCTGCTGGAATGATTCATTCTAGGTCACTGTATGGCTTTGTTGTTTAATGCATTGGTCCTTTAATTTACACTTTCGTTCTCTGAAAAGTTTTAGCAATTTTATTGAACTCACGATACATAATCAGTGCTACACACAATGTTCACTCTTATACATGCCTTCCTTTGTCTCTGATTAAACAACTTTTGTTCAAAGTCCTTCCTATAAACCTGAATTCGTACTGTATTTGCTGTTTCTTTTCATCCAATGCACTTCTTTTTACTCTAGACTTTGTGTTAACCTACATATGACCAATATAACTGAATTGAATTGGCAAAACATAATAATAAAAAATACCCTGAATCCGTTCTTCTTAACACAATATATTTCTTCTTCTTTTTCTTTCGGCTGCTCCCATTTAGGGGTCGCCACAGCAGATCAACCGTCTCCATTTCTTCCGGTCCTCTGCATCTTCCTGCTTCAAACCAACCACCTGCATGTCCTCTCTCACCATGTCCATTAACCTCCTCTTTGGTCTTCCTCTTCTCCTCTTTCCTGGCAGCTCCATCTTCAACATCCTTCTCCCAAAATAATCCTCATTTCTCCTCTGCACATGTCCAAACCAACGCAACCTTGCTTCTTTAACTTTGTCTCAAAGACGTCTAACCTGAGCTGTCCCTCTAATATACTCATTTCTAATCCTGTCCAACCTCGTCACACCCAACGAAAATCTCAGCATCTTTAACTCTGACACCTCCAGCTCCGCCTCCTGTCTTTTCTTCAGTGCCACCATCTCCAACCCCTACAACATAGCTGGTCTCACTACTGTCCTGTAAACCTTCCCTTTTACTCTAGCTGGTACGCGTCTGTCACAAATCACTCCAGCCACTCTTCTCCACCCATTCCAACCTGCCTGCACTCTCTTCTTCACCTCTCTTCCACACTCGCTGTTACACTGAACTGTTGATCCCAAGTATTTAAACTCCTCCACCTTTGTTACCTCCACTCCCTGCATCCTAACCACTCCACTTTCCTCCCTTTCATTCACACTCATGTATTCTGTCTTTAATCTACTCACATTTATTCCTCTCCTCTCTAGAGCATATCTCCACCTCTCCAGGTTCTCCTCAAGCTGCCCCCTACTCTCACTGCAGATCACAATATCATCAGCAAACATGATGATGAACATCATCGTCCACTGAGACTCCTGTCTAACCTCGTCCGTCAACCTGCCCATTACTACTGCAAACAAGAATGGGCTCAGTGCTGATCCTTGATGTAATCCAACCTCTACCTTAAATGCATCCGCCACTACTACTGCAGATCTCACCACTGTTACACTGCCATCATACATATCCTGAACTACTCTCACATACTTCTCTGTAACACCTGACTTCCTCATACAAAACCACAACTCCTCTTTCCCATAACTTCATGCTGTGGCTGATCATCTTTATCCCTCTATAGTTACTACAGATCTGTGCGTCAGCCTTATTCTTGAAACTCGGTTACTCAGTACACTTTGTCTCCACTCCTCAGGTTCCTCTCACTTTCCAAGATTGTGTAAAACAATCTGGTCAGAAACTCAACTGCCATCTCCCCTAAACTTCTCCATGCTTCCACTGGTATGTCATCAGCCTTTCGGCCTGATCGGCTGTTCCGGTCCAACAGCCTTTCCTCTCTTCATTCTCTTCATCGCTGCCCTTACTTCCATCTTGCTTATTTGCTGCACTTCTTGGTTCGTGATCGTCACATCATCCAGTCTTCTCTCTCTCTCATTTTCTTAATTCATTAGCCCCTCAAACTACTCCTTCCATCTGCTCAACACGCTCTGTTCACCTGTGAGTACGTTTCCTTTTCTGTCTTTAATCGCCCTGACCTGCTGCACATCTTTCAGAGATCTGTCTCTCTGTCTAGCCAATCTGTAAAGGTCCTTTTCTCTCTCTTTATTGTCCAACCTCTCATACAATTCACCAAATAGCTTATCTTTTACCTTCACCTGCCCTGCGGTTCATCTCCTTGTACACCTATCTACTTTCTTCATCTCTCTGACTGTCCCACTTCTTCTTTGCTGCCCTCTTCTTCAGTATACACTCCTCCTCTTCTTGACCTCCGAGTTCATTCTACAGACCACCGCCTATGCTGTTTAGCTACACTCTCCCCTGTCACTACTTTGCAGTCTCCAATCTCCTTCAGACTGACCTGCCTGCAAAGAATATAATCCACCTGTGAGCATCTTCCTACACTCTCATATGTCACCCTGTGCTCCTCCCTCTTCTTAAAAAAAGTATTAACTACAGCCATTTCCATCCTTTTCGCAAAACCTACAACCATCTGACCTTCAGCATTCCTCTCCTTGATACCATACCTGCCCATCACCTCCTCATCACCTCCATTCCCTTCACCAGCATGACCATTAAAATCTGCACCAATCATCACTCTCTCTCCCCTGGGTACACTAACTCATCTAACACATTCCAGAATCCTTCTTTCTCTTACAACCAGCTTGTGGAGCATAAGCACTAACAACATTCATTATCACACCTTCAACTTCCAGTTTCAAACTCATTACCCTTCCTTACACCCTCTTTACCTCCAAAACACTCTTCACATACTCTTCCTTCAGGATAACACCTCCCCCATTCCTCCTTCTATCCACACCATGGTAGAACAGTTTAAACCCTCCTCCAGTACAGCTGGTCTTACTACCCTTCCATCTAGTCTCTCACACAGAAGATCAACCTTTCTTCTCTCCATCATATCAGCTAATTCTCTACCTTTACCAGTCATGCTACCAACATTCAAAGTCCCTACTCTCACTTCCACTCTCCTCCCCTTCTTTCCTCCTCCTTTTGGACATGCCTTCCTCCTCTTCTTCTCCTTCTCCTTTGGCCAGCAGTAGCCCAATTTCCACCAGCACCCTGTAGGCTAACAGTACTGATGGCGGTCGTTGTTAACCCGGGCCTCGACCGATCCGGTATGGAATTCTGTATCGTTGTCCACATATTGATTTGGCAAAGTTTTACACCGGATGCCCTTCCTGATGTAACCCTCCCCATTTACCTGGTACTGGGACTGGCACGAAGAAATACACTGGCTTGTGCATCCCTAGTGGCTGGGTTCTTAACAAAATATACTATATGCCTATAAAAAAAATCCAAGCAGAAAAGTGCATTCAATACATAGAGTGTGAAGGTGAAACTGTATGATAGAACAACAGTAAAGAGAAAATGCAGAGAAAGCGGATGAGACCATTGAAGGGAAGTGATGAGGGTGGATATATTTGTAGCCATATTATGTTGACCTTGATGAGGTGAAGAACAACTATTTTATGCAGTTTCTAAACCAAATAAATAAGGTTTTGATATTTACAGCCTGCTGTGTTGAAAGTACTTTTGTGTCACTTTAACTGTTGGTACCACAAGAAAATGTTAGACTGCATTTTCTCCTTTCCTTTGGTAAAGGATTTATTCAGTGTACCATATGCTAAAGTAGATAAGAAAGGAATTACTGAACAACCTCCTTTAGTGCTTGGAAAATTCGACCAGCTCTTATCATGGCTGCCACTTATTTACCTCAAGAAACTTTCATAAGCATAAAAGATTATTCAACCTTGGCCCAGGTATCACACTGGTGCCATATGGAGATCCTTTAGAGGCTACTTTAGTATCAGTTAAGAGCAGTTCAGTAACTACAATGAAACTAATGTGACAGTTATGTGGTTATGAAAGTGGGGAAAAAGAGGGAATTTAACTGACCTGAATGTTAAAATTTCAAACAGATATCAAAAATCTATATAGTCCAATTGCGTTTGAGCAAGAAATTACACATCAAAATATTCAATTATTTGTTGACTCACTGAACAAGATGGTTGAGCGCACATGAAGCCTAGCGATGGTGTGCATTGCTTTATTCCCTTTATGCTTTATGTTCTAGTTTATGCCATTCATTCAGTTGTTTTTAGTTTCAAAAAGACTGTCAGGGCCTCCTGAACAGCCCTGTGTGAAAAATTAATTTATGGAGAGGGAATTGTTTTTGGTGGAGATGATATTAATTTATTCTCACACTGGAAATATGAGGAATTGGTTGTATCTTATTTTATAAATTTTATGCTGCAGCATTTTATTTACACATGTTGTTTTTTTAACAGGCTACATATATAAAGATGCTTGACTTTTTTGGTCATTTTTTGGTATATTTTTGTAAATGATTGTCCCATCATCTATATTTGTTTATCCATCCATCCATCCATTATCTGCCGCTTGTCCCAAACGGGGTCGCGGGGGAGTGCTGGTGTTCAACCCAGCGCACACAGGGCGAGGACGGGGGACGCACCCTGGACAGGTCGCCAGCCCATCGCAGCTATATTTGTTCAATGAAATTACATTCAACGAAATATATGGGGCAGTGGTGGCCTAGTGGTCAGGGATTAGGCCCAAGGGTTGGAAGGTTGTGGGTTCAAATCCCAAATCAGTAGGTTTCCCTGAGGTACCCTTGAGCAAGGTACTGTCCCCATCACTGCTACCTAGGTGCTGAATGTGTATATGGGTTAAATGCAGTGAATACATTTTGTTGTGGTTTGCTTTTGGTTGTTGCCCATGTTGATGGGAACAAGAGCAGAGCAGATCCTTCTTGGGTGGATGCTATGTGCTATGCTATCCTATATTTTATTTAGAATAAAAAAAAAAAGTCAAACATATAGACATGTCACATTCATTACTGGCATAATTCAAGATCTAAATTTTCTACAGTGGCCTTCTTTTGCTGTTCCAGTTCTGTCCACTGCTGGCTGCGCCTTTGAGAAAGACTTGTGTGGGTGGGTACAAGGAAGTGCTGAGGATTTGCCATGGGTGAGAAAGAGTGGACCGACTGACACTGTCAACACTGGACCCTCAGGAGATCACACCAGCAGCAAAGGTCTGTCCACAGTCATATAAAACATACTGGTCATACTGGTTTTTCAAAATACCATTGTGTGTACAAAATATGGTAGTTTCGCCTCTATGCTAGTGTTCTGAAAAACCAAACTGCAAATGACTCCCTGAGGAACCACTGTTCACATTGTAAGTGATTTTAGAGAATATCACTAAAGCTCAGCATGCTACTAATGACATGAGTTACTGTTTATTCTGAGGTGTTTTGGTTCTGTTCTGCAATGGTTTATTGTCAATATTAAGCAGCTATTCACAAAAGTGCATTCATTTCATTTCATGATAAAAATACTGTCAGCTCATTCTGGTAAAGTAAAAAATCAAGTAAAAAATCAGTCTCATTAAAATGTTAAACCAGTTATACGCTGCAGACACATGTGCCATAACAACTAATGTAAGTTACTGTATAATGTATTTATCTTATTACATGAAACAAAGTGACAATTGTTTTTCTGTGTTGATCATTTTTGAGAAAAGTGTATCAGATTGTCAAAATATTGCAAGACATTTCATTTCATTCTTAAAGGTTGTCCGAAAAATTAAGACTGAAATTAAGAAAGTGAGCTTAAAGGATGTTATATTTTTGCCAGGCATTTTACTGTTATACTGTTCTGCTGTTTTGCTGGCTGTGTCTGTCCAGATAGATTATTTTAGATTAATTCACATGAATAACTGACCAACAAAATAATGTTTGCAGCCCTAGTGTTAAATCAAGGCATTAAAGGAATCCATCGAATGGGAACCAATAAATCAAGGCATCCCCAATGTGTTTTAATATAAATTTGCTCTACTTTTCAGAAAAAAACATTAGGTTTCACTTATGACTGAGTTGCTGTCCATAAAGGCTATATTTCATGATGTATTGCAATGTTAATATAGAATACAGAAAGTAGTCTCATTGCTGGTTTCTTCACAGGTTATTACGTGTATGTTGATAGTTCAAGTCCTAACAGAAGAGGGCACATAGCTCGGTTGAAGTCTCCTCTGCTTCCACCAGCTAGGGGGCAAGGCTACTGCTTTAAATTCTGGTATCACATGTTTGGAGCAACAATAGGATCCCTAAAAGTGTTTGTACAGGGTATCGAGTCCAGGCAGACATCACTGGTGAGACACTTTTGTAAAACAGTGGTCATTTCTTCTATCAAATGTTCCATCTTCATGACTTAGATGAGGACATTTTCTCTCATCTCAACAAAAACAGATTTGGCAGAGGATTGGCTCTCATGAGAACAATTGGCAGCTGATCCAGATCCATGTGACCCTACAAGAAGTTCATCAGTTACTGATAGATGCCTCAGTAGGTGGAGAGGCTGGAGATATTGCTATAGATGATTCATCGTTTACTGAAGGAATTTGTTCTCCCACAGGTACTTCAGAGCATAACTCATGTACTCAATTAAGCTAATGGATACAGGAATAGGAGCAACACCGTTAATCCATATCCCTTTTATAGTTTCTGGACTGTTATAAGAGCTATGCACATGATTTGCGTTGAAAGGCCTTTTATCTAATCTTTAACTGTGGTAAATTTAGAACATGAAAACAAAAGCTACATGTTTTGCAAGTACTGGCATCCTGTACTAGGTACTTAATGCAACTTCCTTTGCAAAATTGCAATGAATCTCCTCTTATCAATCAATCCGATCAATCCCCAAGGTTCCCAAGACTTTGTTTGATTTCTTCTTCTTTGTCACTTGGGCATTTAAGCATGTAGTTCCTGTTTTCAGGCCAATTGTTGAAAAAACTTCTCTATTTTGATGTCACCTCAACATTCCAAAAAAAAAACAACAAAGTTTTTGTTCAAAATTGAACAAAGATGTTCAATTTTGCAAGACATTTCATGTAATAGGTTTTACTTTAAATTAAGACTGAAAGTCAGCAAAGGAACAAGATATTAAGTTTTACCAGTTTTAAAGGGTGTGTTTAGTCTGATTGATTATTTTTTACAATTTCACATGAATAACTAACAAAATAATGTTTGGAGCCCTAATTTTGAATCAAGGTATTTATTAGATTAAACAACTTTAGAACAAAATTGATCAAGATGATCAATTTCATTGATCAATTTAACCCAGTTAAGATTTCTTAGATATCTTAGAAATAAACCAAAAATGTTCAAAGGTTCTCTTCTGACAGCTTGAACTCACGTTTCTGTGTGTTTAAACTGTGTGTTAAACGTACAGTATATTTCAGTGTTTTGGCTCAAACAATAACCTCCTTATTTCAGAAGGTCTGTGTGACTTTGAAGAGGGGAGCTGTGGTTGGGTGCAGCAGGGAGATGGTCTAAACTGGATTAGAGGATCAGGACATGAACCAGTCCTAAACTCCAAACCAAGCTTAGATCACACAACCCACACGGATATTGGACATTACTACTATATGGGCTCTTCATCTTCTCATGTACCAGGAAACAGTGCAAGAATGAGTTCTCCTTTCTACCCTGCAGGTATAGTGAGCAAATATAAGGTCTACTTCTGAACACCTTTCCATTCATTCAACCAGATGTCCTTCTACGTACCTCTGGGTCTTGAGTGTTAGCATTAGCAATGGGCTCCTTGCAGTGATACCAGGGGCATTGTTTTGGGGGCAAATTGGTGGGTTTAAGTTGACCAAAAAAGGAGGAAACACAAATGTGTTCAGTAAAAACCCTTTAATTATGCTAACTGGAAGCAGCAGTGGCCTAGTGGTTAGGGAGTTGCCCACAGGATTGGAAGATTGTGGGTTCGAACCCCTTTCCAGTAAGTTGCCCTGAGGTACCCTTGAGCAAGGTACTGTCCCCATTGCCGCTCCCTGGACACTTTCATAGTTGCACGGTGTGTTTGTGTGCATGGGTTAAATGCAGAGGTCCAATTTTGTTGTGGTTCACGGTGTGCTGTGCTGTGTTCTCACAATGACAAATATAGTCACTTTCACTTTTTCTCTTCACTTTCAGTAGGTTGCCCTGAGGTACCTTTGAGCAAGGTACCGCCCCACCACTGCTCCAGGGGTGCTTTCAATAGCTGCCGCTTGCTGCATGTGTGTGTGTGGGTAAAATGCAGAGGTTGAATTTCATTGTGTCTCACTGTGTGCTTTGCCATGTTTCACAATGACCAGAATAGTCACTTTCATATGTACAACACTTCTAAGGGTTGCTTTACACCACCTGATACAAAATGTTAATGTTACAATTCCATTCAAGTCTCAGGAGTTATTTAAGCCTATGTTTAACTTACAGAATACGGGCAGTGTCTTCAACTGTGGTATTATATGAACGGTCAGGAACCTGGAATCTTGAACGTGTACCAGGAGCACTCAGGTGGGAGTCTTGTTGCTGAGTCTTTGGAGTCTTTGTTGCTGAGCCAGTCTGGAGAGCAGGGCAAGCTATGGAGGTTTGCACAAGTACCACTAACTGACACTGGGTCAGACTACAGAGTGAGTCTCATACACCATAATAAAATTCACTGAGCCCATTACACATGTGATTGCTATGGCTGAGAATTTTAACTTTACATTTTATGATTATGTTTTGTCAAGAAATGATTCAGTGCATCATAAAGTCTTGATTATTTGCATCTTGCAATTCTATACTAAATGTCCTGAATGCAAAAGTGGAATGAGACAGACACTGGTTCTTCCCAGCTCTCAGCACTCATCACTGTAGTGGTTGCTGCAGCCTATCCCAGCACTCACATGCCATATCTAAACATATCTAAATATATTAACATAAGATTAAGACTACAACAGAGGTTGTGAATGTCTTCAGCAGTGTGGCTCTAATTTCAGATTGTGGTGGAGGGGATAAAGGGCCAGGGAGACCAGGGCACTATGGCTGTGGATGACATCATGGTGTCCAAGTACCCGTGCGCAAGCACAGACCGTTGTGACTTTGAGATGAACATGTGCACCTGGAGAAACGTGATAGAACAAGATGATACAGACTGGCTCAGAGACCAGGGATATGTTCGAGCTCTAAGCACAGGCCCAAGTGTAGACCACACCACCAACTCTTCAATAGGTAAGATTGCAGGGCAGATGGCATTCCCCATAAAGACTCAATTATAGTTTTGCCAAGAAACAAGAAAACATATTTGCAAAGTGATGCAAAAGGGTTTACAGGTAATTGCATCTGGAAGAGACTCAACGAAGAGTCAGCGTATACTTGTGGTTTGGTTGAGCCAATCCAGTAGCATTAGGACGTGATCCAAACAAAGCTGTGGATTTCACACAAAATTTTATTATTTAAAAAAAAAATTGTATTATTATTGTCACAATCAACATAGGGCTTCAAAAATTGTTCAATAGTTTATCAATTGACAAACTATTGATTAATTCACCCAAGTTTAGCTTGTTAGCCTATATGTAGGGAGCCTAGTTTTTAGGGAATAGGCCCCATAATCGGAAGGTCGTGGGTTTGAGTCTGTGATATATCTGTGATATTGTGTGCAGGCTATTACTTGTATGTGGACAGTACGGTGGGGAGGTGGGGATCCAGAGCCTTGCTGCTGAGTGAGATATTTAATGCAGACAGCAAGGGGCAGTGTCTCACATTCTGGTACCACATCTATGGCCACAAAATTGGAACTCTCAATTTATACTCTAATAACAGGTAAAATGAAACACAAAGAGGCATTAACATGACTTCACGTTTAGACTTAATAACTATACTAGTAACACCAATCTTTCACAGGACCTTGCACACCAGTGGCAATAGTCTTGGACAACTGATGTGGACAGAGTCAGGAGATCAGGGGGATGTGTGGTGGATGGGCAGAGTCTATGTTGATCACAACGAGCCATTCTGGGTAACAGCTATTGCTGTTCATATGTTTGATATTTACAAACATGATTGATTGAAAATAATTTTAAGTAACAAAAAAGCTAAAAAATAATCCCAGCTCCATTTCTTTTAGCCTTGTCAACCTCCAGCCTTAATTTCCAGAAATTCAATCATGATTTGGTTGCACAACAACATGAGTCCCTCTCATGTTTTGGTGCCTAATTCTCACACCCAAAGCCCACATTCTCTCAAAACAAAATGGATTAGTGTGTAACCAAATGCTTTCTATGCCACAGTTTGTGTTTGAATATCAGAAGGGTGAGGGATCTGCTGGAGATGTGGCCATTGATGATCTTCACATTACCCCAGGCTCATGTTACCCCCCTGTAGACCCACCAACTACTGCAGTTTCAAAGACTAATGGTAAGATGTACTCTCATTACAATCTCAAATTAAAATACAAGCTGTAACTAAAAATGTTTTAATAACTGTAACTAAAAAAATTTTAAATGTTTAATTTTGTTGAAACAAATTTTAGTGTCAATGTCATTTACATTAGTAAATTAGCATTACTTTTATTATATCAGATTTTTAAAAAAGGTAAAAGAATATTATCTATATTCTGTGGCAACAAGGTGCATTTTCAGAAGTTAAATGTGATTAATTCATCTAAACCCCGTGGCAACCGCACTGTTTGCATGGTTCAGTAGAGAAATTTGCCATGTGAATCCTGGCAGGCACCGAACTAATGGACCAAGAACCCAGGAGCAGATTTCCATGAACTCTGGCATTTCAAATAAGAACAGACCAAAGAAGTTTAAACAAATTGACCCTGAAAATGTTTTGACATGTATGGATTTAACTCCTCCTGAGGTTAAATTAGTGATCATAGAAGGTATAGCGCTTTCATTTTGTTTTGTGCAAAAACCTTTTCTAGTAGCTTATTGCTCAAGAATATTGCAAGAAAAATTAAATGACAAATGTAAAGTCGAAAACACAGTTGGAACAGAGTGCAGCCTGATTTACACCGATTGTTAAATGTTATTACAGTTGTTGCCAATAGACATCTGAAAATCTGCCCAATCACTTCTGATTTTTTTTCCTCTTTGACTTTAGGTCATATCTTAAGGTACACTGTGAAATGTGTTAAAACTATGTGAACCATGGCCCAGTTACACTGCTGATTACTGACATTCTCAGTTTAAACTGGTTTGTTTCACGTATTTGTGACAGTCCTAAAATGAAGTGTGCAGAAAACCTGTGTACTGACATGTCCACTGTGCTGTTGAAGTGGTAGGAATAGGAGTGGGAATAACAGTGGCGATATCAGTGTTGGCCATAATCTGCAGCATCCTCTACATTCTACGCAAGAGACAGCCAAACAGGTTTGTGAAAGCAAAGCTTACGGTTTTGTTCATATAGATGACAAGATGGGGCAGCTAGTTGGTTCGGGACGAGGCCCCAGTATTGGAAGGTCATGGGTTCAGATCAGTAGGTTGACTGAGGTACCCTTGATCAATGTCCTTATCATTGCTTCCCAGGCGCCAGAAATGGCTGTCCGCAGCTACATAGATGCATCTCATGGGGCAGTGGTGGCCCAGTGGTTAAGGACTAGGCCCCAGAACTGGAAGGTTGTGGGTTCAAATCCTAGACCAGTAGGCTGCCCTGAAGTACCCTTGAGCAAAGTGCTGTCCCCATCACTGCTTCCTGGGTGTTTTAAATAGCTGCCCCCTGCTGTAGGGTGGCAGAGGTTGCATTTCATTGTATCTCACTGTGTGCTGTGCTGTGTATAACAATGACAAATATTCACTTATAAGAAAATGTTCTTAAACACTTTCTACCTTTTGCAGAGAATCTACCATTGAAAATGACATGCTGGAAAGAAACACAGCGTATGATCTCTATGACTGTGAATTACAAGTGAGCATTTCTGATCATTTCTCTTTTCCAAGGTGGGGTATTTCCTCCACCAGATGTTCTTGACATTGTTTGAGGTGAATGGAACAACTGAATGGACAAAGTGCATGCAGCGTTATTACATTGAGTACAGTTATTCTCTTGCAGTTAACATTTTCGAAATAAATGTTCAGTTAAACAATTCTTCAAAACAGTGATGTGAAATAATGTAATGATTTGAAAATTCAAAACCATTCCCTTTTCTTTCATTTGTAGGAGTCTGTGTCATGAGGGGAGAATGTTCAGCTCAACAGATACATGCAGAGAAGAGAAATGACCATTCTTCTGCATAAAGAAGAAAAGAGAAATTACCATTCTTCTGCATAAAACTTCTACTACACACTAAATACTCCATAATCTTACTTACTTTCCTTTCATAACACTCATTAAAAGTGTATAAAATGTGGCTGCTGAATGTGTCAGATATCCATCCATCCATTATCTGCCGCTTGTCCCAAACGGGGTCGCGGGAGAGTGCTGGCGTCCAACCCAGCGCACACAGGGCGAGGACGGGGGACGCACCCTGGACAGGTCGCCAGCCCATCGCAGGGAGGAGCGGGACGGGGACGGTACCTTGCTCAAGGGTACCTCAGGGCAACCCATTGGGAAGGGGTTCGAGCCCCCGATCCTCCGGCGCCCTAACCACTAGGCCACCACTGCCCCTATGTGAAAGAAAAAAAAAAGTGAAAGTGACAACCCTTGTCATTGCGAGGTCACGGCACAGCACACATGAACCACAACGAAATTGGACCTCTGCATTTAACCCATACACACACGTGCAGCAGTGGGCAGCTATTGAAAGCGCCCGGGGAGCAGTGATGGGGACGGTACCTTGCTCAAGGGTACCTCAGGGCAACCCACATGGGTGGGAATGTGTCAGATACGTTGCATTTAAATGTATACTCTGTTTTATCTTATTTTTTTATCTACAGATCAGAATGCTTAAAATGATTTATAATCAAATGTTTTTGATGAGGTGGGCAGCGGTGGCCTAGTGGTTAGGGCGTCGGCCACATGATTGGAGGATCGGGGGTTTGAACCCCTTCCCAATAGGTTGCCCTGAGGTACCCTTGAGCAAGGTGCTGTCCCCGTCTCGCTCCTCCCTGTGATGGGCTGGCGACCTGTCCAGGGTGCGTCCCCTGTCCTCGCCCTGTGTGCGCTGGGTTGGACACCAGCACTCCCCCGCGACCCTGTCTGGGACAAGTGGCAGAAAATGGATGGATGGAATGTTTTTGATGATCTCTGCAAACTGAAATTCTATTATGACAGAAAACATCAGCAATGGGCCATAGCAGGGCTTAGACTCACTGATTAGACTCACACCAACGCTGCCTTCTCCACGGCATGTCATGAAGGCGGGGTGTGAGAAGGACATCAATGCAGAGCCGAGAGCTTTGTACTGGACTTTAATCACAGATAACGTGCACAGAACTCATAAACTAAATGTACTAAGCATAACAGGTGTAAAACAGAACAGAAATAAACACAAAGTAAGCACACAGAATGTGTGTCTGCTCTGATTCATTGGGGCTTATAACACCAGCCCCCGATGAGGCCCACCTTGCACCCAATGCCCAGGTGTGCACAATCAGAGCAGGGCGCCCTCTACTGGTAGAGAACAGTTACACAGCACAATAAACAATAAATATCTTTATTCATGGCTGTGGCACAATATAAAAGAATCAAAATCCATGTTTTGAAATGTCTTTTCTAAGACCTCAGCAAAAGCAAAACAACCCCATTTGTACCAGGTAACAACACAGATGCTTAAATATGAATGTTCAGTAAAGCTTTTAGGTGGGGCAGCACGATGGCACAGTGGGCGCCTCACAGTCAGAAAGTCCTGGGTTTGATTCCAAGGCGGGATAGTTCAGGTCCTTTCTGTGCATGCTCTCCCTGTGTCTGCAGGTGTTAGAAGCAGGAAAGAACATAACCAGTTGACGGATTGTAGGTTGATTTTATTCATTTATTTCTGTTATTTTCTCCATGGCCTTTCCACCCTTGTTACCCTTTCCAGTAACGTAATATTTTGTGAAATTGTCATAATGTGGGGAAGGAAAAAATCAACAAATACTGAGGATAAAGGTATGGCGGTGCCGGATGTTGATGAGGATCACATGATCAGTAGTCTCAACGTGTATATAAAAGGCTCATTGCACCTGAAGGAGATTGAACAGAAAATTGTGGAAAAGTATGCGGTTAATGCTGATGTCAGAAGTATCTGGTCTTTGGATGTGATTCGTAAGGCTTGGGGTAAAACTCAGTTTATGAAGAAGAGTGAGAAGAAGTTGAAATGGACACTTGTTGTGCTGGGTCAGCTCAGACGCAGGAGTGAGATGATGCGAAAAACTGAAGCTGATAGAGAGTCAAAGGCCAATCAGTCCAGATTAACTGCTATGGTTGAAGAAATTCAGAGAAAGAACACTGAGGTTCTGAGAAAGGACGCTGAGTTCCGACAAAAGGACACTGAGGTCCAACAAAAGGACGCTGAGGTCCAACTACAGAATGCTGTGGTTCTGAAAAAAGATGCAGAGATAAACAAATTAGTGGAGGAGTTGGAAAGAGTAAAAGCGGAAAGAGATGCGTTGCTATCGGGTGCAAACAGAGCAAATGCCAAGCAGCCTGGTGTGCAGGATGGACCCCAGGGGGGCGGAGCATCTTTCTTCCCGCCTTTCAATTACGGGTGTGTCCCAAAGCTCTGGTACCCTTCTTCTGGCCCTCCTTATGAGTTAATGTCTGTGATGCCTGCTTACCCCCCACTCATCCCTCTGGGAGAAGCTCAGCCTCTATCAGCAATAAAACTGTATCCTGATCTCAGTGCATTGGAGAGGGAACAGCAGGGTTTGTTGGAGGAAGGGAAAGTCACAGGGAGAGATGAGAGTGAGAAAAGGGGTTCCTCAACTAGTGCATCATCCAATAACGTGCCACTGAAACACACTTCATGTGAAAAACCTTTTGCAAAGAAAAAACATGGAAAAAATCACAGAGTGAATGAAAGCAAGAGTGAAAGCGAGAGTGACACTGATCATGTCCCTGCCTGCCTTACTCCCATTAGGGAAAGAAGAGGTAAGGTTAAGGAAGAGGATGGTGATATAACCTACAAAACTTTGGTGTCCCATATTCCAGCGGAACCTGAAAAAATTGACAAATGGTCTAAGGAAACTCCTCATCCCAAAGGTGGATCAAGAAAGACCTGGAAAGAATTGTGCCGTCTAAGAGATATTTATCGGCTTCATCCAGAAGATGCACTTCAGATCCTATCTGCAATGGTTTCTCGCTCACGGGTGGAGAAACTGACAGAAAGACTCCACCTGGCTTTGGGTGACGATAAACAAAATCTGAAAGAGGGATGGGAGGCCATAAAAGAATGGCTTGATGAGTTAAATCCAGAACGAACAAATTGGTCTCAAATTACCGCTTGCCGACAGAAGCCAAAAGAAAGTGTTTTCAAATATGCTGAACGTTTCCAAGAAGCTTGGCTGGATTATTCCGGGTTTCCCAACATCACCGAAGACAATTATGACCAAGCAAATTGTACCCCGTTAAAGACAACCTTTGTTGACGGACTAAACTTAGAATTGTCTCGGCTCTTGAAAGCCACGTACCCGGGTTGTAAGAAGGACGCAGGAAAAAATATCTCACAAATTGTTGAGACAGCGGGAAGCATGGAAGCCGACCTCGCTGTGAAAGTCCGAAAGGCTCAACTGGACGGAAATGAAACTAGAAAATCCAACAAAGCTGATAAAAAGACAACACCCTGCTTCCTATGTGGAAAAACTGGTCATTGGGCAAAACAGTGTTGGTTTCGGAAGGATCTGAATCAAGCGAATGGCAAACCACAAGGTGATCATGGAAATGACAACGGATCAAGAAGCAATGATGACACCGGAGAGGGTAATCTAGTTGAGAGATTCCGCAAACTGACCACGAGTCAACAACGGCAGCTCCTGAGTGCAGCGGAGACAAAAAACTGAGTGAGCCTGCTCTCCAGTCAATTCTGGCGATGGTAGAGCATCGGGCAGTTGGATTGTATGCCAGCATAACAATTAATGACAAATAAATCGATGACCATGATTGTGTTGAAATAATCTCTACAATGGAGGAAATGTCGAGCACTCAAGAAGTGCCTTTGCAGAATCCCAATCTGGTACTGTACACCGACGGTTCCTCAATGGTCAAAAATGGATTGAGAAGTGCAGGATGGGCAATGACAAGAGAAACAGATGTTTTGACCAGTGGAAGCATGTCAAAAGGAACATGTGTTCAACAAGCAGTATTAAAAGCTCTCAATGAAGCCTGCAAATTGGCTGAAAATCAAACAGCAAAAACCTTGGACAAGGATTTCATACCAAGATGGGTCCTACCTGCCACATTGACTCGGATCAAGGAACACATTTCACAGCTGCAGTTTGCCAAGAAATTTGTCGACTGATAGGCATCGGATATGCCATTACCCTCATCATCCTCAGTCTTCAGGACTGAAGACTTTGTTCCTGATATAGAGGAATGCTCTAAGGTGAAGTGCTAGTAACCTCTCCCTTAGTAGTCTTCGCTGCTGGGCAACAAAGTGGATAGACTTCAACCAGCCTGAAGACCCATTCACACACACACACACACACACACACACTTGGAAAAAAAAAAAAAGAATAGAGAAAAACCATAATGTTTAACCTTCTCTTGTGTTAGTGTTTACAGGTTGCCCTCGTGGTCAGTCACGATGACGGTTGAAGGGGAAACACCTTTATAGCCGCAGCACTTGGTTCTGCAAAAGTGTTTAACAAGTCAGATTGTTGGATCTGTGGCCTAATTCCACATGGTGCAGAAATATTCCCACAAATTGCAGTGCCCCTCGTCATCACTGATCATGACTGCACCCTTTCTGAAACGAGAGGATCTGGGTAATGAGAGTCATAACTGCTAATCACCACATAAGATCAATAGCTAAACCAGATACACCCATAAAGTTAGCATACACACCCAAGGGGAATCTATATTGGCGTAATAATGGTTCTGGACCTTATTTAGGTTCTAGTGTTTGTCATTTGACCATCACACCTGATGTACCATCTGTCAGTACGTCTGAATGATCATTCTGTACAGTTTATCTTGATTTTCAAAACTGCATATTTCTCAGATGACGCTCCCACTGTGAACGGGACCATGTACGTTTGTGGTAACACAGCTTACAGTTATCTGCCTGAACGAGGGTCAGGTACATGTTATGCAGCTTCCGTCATACCAGCCTTGAGACACACTACTGATCCTAGACTTAATCATTTACACAAACGGGATTTATTTCATTCTCATGAACTTGTAGCACAACCTGCTAAAAGAATCTTTTCTGCTGTTTTTCCTAATTATGGAACGACAGTAGCTTTAGATGAAATTAGAGAAGTAGTGAGAGTAATGGAGGATGTTAATAATGATACAACATGTGCTTTAGATCAAATTAATTATGAACTAATTGACATGAGACACAAGACTCCACAGAACAGGTTGGCTCTTGACCTCCTGCTAAAAAAGGTGGAACTTGTGCTGTTATTTGGGACGAGTGTTGCTCAATCATTCCAGATGTATCCCATAATGTCTCGACTCTAATTTCAGAGATCAGAAAACAGGTCAAAGCTATGCACACCGCCTCTACATCTTCAGCGGACCTCTTCGGATGTTTCACCAGCACGTTTGGGGTTCTGGCCACTCATATTCTTCAAGGTTTTGTTGTACTCATGTGATCGATTACTCTGATTCTCCTGATAATCTCCTGATAAGTCTCCAGATTTAGACACAATTAATCATTACTTGTAGTGATACATGATGATGATGGTATGATTACGGTTCAATCATTAATCACAGTTTGATTTTGAATATTTAGCATGATGATCAGGGTCTTTGTTTTAATTCAATTCAATTAATGTTGATTTAATGATTTAATGTTGATTTAATGTTGATTCAATGAGTTTACATAGAATCACAGGGGGGGAGTGACGGATTGTAGGTTGATTTTATTCATTTATTTCTGTTATTTTCTCCATGGCCCTTTCACCTCCGTTACCCTAAATCCCTTCCCTAGGTAGTATTCACATCCCTGTCACCTTTAACCTATATATTATTAATATTAATAATTATATATTATTACTTTCTTTCTTTGCTTTCTTTGCACATCAAAAACACCCAAACAAGGTCATAGGCTTAGATTAGGTGTCTCCGCCGGAGGCCTTGGAGCTCCCGGAGACAGATAAAAAGGCACACTCTGAACTGTGCAAGTTAGAGAGAGAAAGGATTCCACATAGAGAGGAACACTGACCGGTCTTTTGAACATCTTGTAAGAACTTCTTTACTTTTCTGTTAATAAACTTTACTATAGCTTAAAAAACTCTTCGCCTCATCACTGACTCCTCGAACCTCGGTTCTCAATCGGAGAATCCAACACAGTGAAGACTGGTCAGTCACATAAATCAAATTGGTCCCCAACATTTTTTGCACCACAGACCGGTTTCATGTAAAACAATATTTTCACAGACCATCATAGAACCGGCTTAAAACAAAGTGCATAATAATACGCCTTATCAGTCCAATGGGAGCCCTGAGCTTATTTCACTGGTGGCAAGGTCGTGGGGGTCTAAGGCTCATTGATGTGTGTGGGATTAGAACATATAGTAGAGGATAGTAGAGGATACTGGACACGATGCCTTGTCCATTCCCACTGAAGAGTGACTAAATTCTTAGTCTTCTTTTTTTTTTCTTCAAATTTATTTTGGGGCTGAGCAGCTACAGATTAGTCTGAGCACCCATGCTAACTCCTGCTTACCACCAAAAGCATCTGTATTGGACAAAAGAGCTTCAGAGCTTAACCCTGGGTTAATTGAAGAAGGTGGCCTGGTCACTCATAATTTAACATCAGTGCAGTATCTCTTCACTTTCTAACATCTACCTTAAATGATGCTCAGGGTTGACTACATCACCTATTTCTCAAGGCAGATCTGGAGCTAAATAGCATGTGGAGAACACGAAGCAAATCATCATGATTTATAAAGAACTCCTAGGTTATATTTAATTCAAGAGTAGCTGTTAGAATATTTCAAGATCTGTATTTCACAGTTAAGTTTAGAGCAACCTATATGATCAGTAACTCAGTAATTTACTGGGAATTACTTGCGATTAATCAAGTATTACAGTATTAAAATTGCTATTTTTATTTTTAAAAAAAGAGCCAGCCTTTAAAACTAACAACTTTCTTTAAAAGTTTCATAAAGAAACCATGCTCAGAAGGCTGTCCATTATATGGAAGCATTTAACCTTTCCAGAACCATTTATGCCTATAAAAAGTGCCATGGTTCTGTATATTGTCACTAACAGAACAAAACCCTGTATATACTTATAAGGAGGAGCAACAAACGCTCAAAACCAATAATGGAGAAAAATAGAAAAATATTCTTTCAGTAATGATTTGGATTGTGTATTTAGCTTATTCATCATGACATTATCAAACTATGCAAATGGCATGTATCATTTCAAAGTATATAAAAAATAAAGACCAGTAAAAAAAAAAAAAAAGATGCTTTCTTTCTGGAATTGCCAATAATGGGGGGGAGGGAACCCTGGTGAATGAGTGTAATTGAGTAACCATGACAAGCCTAATTAGAATTCATGAGTGCTTTCTGACTGTAAATATGTAGAACTGTGGAACTGAGAGAACTGTGATGGAGCTTTTGCTGCTCCTGGGCCACGGCGCACTCCCATCCATGTGAGACATGCCACACTCTCCTAATCCACTCATTCCTCACAGGAAACAGCTTCCTGTCTATTGGGCCAACACACACACACACACACACACACACACACACACACACACACACACACACACACACACACACACACACACATGCACACACACACAGCAAGAGAATACTCAATAGAGTGATTAAAAAAAATGAATGTCCAGTTTGAAGTACTTAAAATCACTTAAAATCAAAAGTCTGTGGATTTGGGGGTCGGTGCACACAGTTGTGAGCAAAGATCCATGCATGCTTAAAACCCTTCCTAAACCACTGGAGAAATATTTGGTTTTCATTGTGCTGACACAGTGTCTGCCACTCGTGTTCTGGTCATGATACATAACCATTAAAGAGTCCAGACAAAAAGCGAAAACATTAACCATGGAAGAAATGTGATGGTGGAAAACATGAGGTTTCGTCTCTTGGTACTTTTGTGGTCACACACCACCAACCTGGCGATCTTTGTCTCTGGATGAAGAAAAAAAAATTAATCAATTCTCACAGATCCTCATGCTGGAATAAGAGTTTGGTGTAACTGCATAAGGAAATGGAACATATAAGTAAACCTTTAGAAGAGAGTTGTAGTTAACTACACATACTGAAATATTAAACATTCAGTAAAGTTAGGTTGAAGAAAAGCAAAATAAAAAGAATTGCTCAGAGTTGATCTGAGAACAGTCTGGACCTTATATTCTAATGAGCGCGCCAGATCCACCAGGACTGTCAGTAAAGCAACAGCTTTGCCACAGAAAACACCACAGACCATAAAAGGCAAAAATACCACACAGTTGATTGTGGGTTGAGAAGACATAAGATGAGTTATTAGGTAAACCCTGATTAGCTTGAAAAGTGGAAGTGACAACCCTTGTCATTGCAAGGTCACAGCACAGCACACATGAACCACAATGAAATTGGACCTCTGCATTTAACCCATGCACACTCAAACCCATGCAGCAGTGGGCAGCTATTGAAAGCACCCGGTGAGCAGTGATGGGGACGGTACCTTGCTCAAGAGTACCTCAGGGCAACATATTGGGAAGGGGTTTGAACCCCCGATCCTCCGATCATGCAGCTAACGCCCTAACCGCTAGGCCACTGCTGCCCTGAATCCTGCCATAACAGAACAGGCACAGCTCGGCTAAGAGGAACTTTCCTGTTGGACAACTCTAACATTCAGCTTAAGTTATCCATCCAATTGAGAAATCATTTTGGGTGTAAATGGGGCAGTGGTGGCCTAGTGGTTAGGGTGTTGGCCACTTGGTCGGAGGATCGGGGGTTCGAACCCCTTCCCAATGGGTTGCCCTGAGGTACCCTTGAGCAAGGTGCCGTCCCTGTCCTGCTCCTCCCTGCGATGGGCTGGCGACCTGTCCAGGGTGCGTCCCCCGTCCTCGTCCTGTGTGCGCTGGGTTGGACACCAGCCCTCCCCCGCAACCCCGTTTGGGACAAGCGGCAGATAATGGATGGATGTTTCTACAAATATTTTTCAATCAGCTGGATAACTTAAACCTAAACTTAAGCAACCACTTTCAAGCAACAAATACACACTCTCAGTATCTACTGAAATCAGCAACTTTTAAAGTCATCCACAGCTGGTCTTACTCCCTGGGCTCAGATACACTCCCATCAACTATTACTAATGACCATTTGATAGTCCACTATCTAGCCTCTCATGCTCTCGCTGCAATGGAGCTGTTGCACAGCCTCAAGAGTTCCTACGAGAACTCTTTACTCTTGCAAGCCCCACATCCAAACAGCTCTTGAAGAAACAACATTAACTCCACAAACATGTTCAGCACTATTGTTTCCACAGTATACACACATTTTCCGATTCACTCAGTTCAACTGGTTACATTACAATATCTATCTAAGTGAAAGTTACTATTCTTGTCCTTGGAAAACACAGCACAGCACCCAGTGAACACAACAAAATTACATCTCTGCATTTTACCCATGTATACAACCCAGCCACTAGGGATGCACAAGCTATTTTATTTCTTCATGCTGGGCCCAAGCCCAGATAACTTGGGAGGGTTACATCAGGAAGGGCATCCAGTGTAAAACTTTTGTCAAATCAACAAGATAACCAAACAGACGGCAATACCAGATCGGTCGAGGCCCGGGTTAACAATGACTGCCACCAGTGCTATTAGCCTACAGGGTGCTGGTGGAAAGTGGGCTACTGTTGGCCAAAGAAGAAGAAGAAGAAGAAGAAAAAGAAGAAGAAGAAGAAGAAGAAGAAGTGGAGGAAGCCATGTCTGGAGGAAGGAGGAGAGAAAGAAGTGGAGGAGAGTGGAAGTGTGGGTGTGTTTGGAGATGAAGTGGGTGTCAGATAGAGTGATGAGTTTGGAAGTTGAAAGTGTGATGATGGATGTTGTAAGTGCTTCTGCTCCACAATGGCTGCGTTGGATGAAAGAAAAAAGGTAAAGAAAGTAGAATTCTGGAGTGAGTTAGATGAAGTGATAGTAAGTGTACCCAGAGTGGTGATTGGTGCAGACTTTAATGGTCATGTTGGTGAAGGGAACAGAGGTGATAAGGAAGTGATGGGTATATATGGTGTCAAGGAGAGGAATGATGAAGATCAGACGATTGTAGATTTTGCAAAAGCAATGGCAATGGCTGAAGTTAATACTTATTTTACGAAGAGGGAGGAGCACAGGGTGACGTATAAGAGTGGAGGAAGATGCTCACAGGTGGATTATATCCTTTGCAGGAGGGTCAGTCTGAAGGAGATTCGAGACTGCAAAGTATTGACAGGGGAGAGTGCAGCTAAACAGCATAAGATGGTGGTCTGTAGAATGGCCTTGGAGGTCAAGAAGAGGAGGAAAGTGAGGGCAGAGTCAAGAATCAAGTGGTGGAAGCTGAAGGAGGAGGACTGCAAGCTGGAATTAAGGCAGCAGTTACCATGGGTACTGGTGTTGAAATGCTACCAGATTGCTGGGAAACTACTGCAGAGTGAAAAGTGAAAAGACAGACAGCTAGAAATGTACTTGGTGTGACATGTGGAATGAAGAAGGAGGGTAGGGAAACCTGGTGGTGAAACCCAGGAGTGTATACAGAAGAAGAGGCAAGCAAAGAAGACATGGGACAGTCAGAGAGATGAAGGAAGTAGACAGGTGTACAAGGAGATGAACCGCAGGGCGAAGAAAGCAGTGAAGGCCAAAGATAAGGTGTTTGGTGAATTGTATGAGAGGTTGGACAGTAAAGAGGGAGAAAAGGACCTTTACCGATTGGCTAGACAGAGAGACAGATCTGGGAAAGCTGTGCTACAGGTCAGGGCGATTAAAGATAGAAATGGTAACGTACTCACAGGTGAACAGAGTGTGTTGAGCTGATGGAAAGAGTAGTTTGAGGGGCTGATGAATTAAGAAAATGAGAGAGAGAGAAGATTAGATGATGTGAGGAGAGTGAACCAGGAAGTGCAGCAAATAAACAAGTTGGAAGTAAGGGCAGTGATGAAGAGGATGAAGAATGGAAAGGCTGTTGGTCCGGACATACTGGTGGAACTGATGGAGATATTTAGGGGAGATGGCAGTGGAGTTTCTGACCAGATTGTTTAACACAATCTTGATGCCTGAGGAGTGGAGACTTTGTACTGGTACTGATTTTTAAGAAGAAGGGTGATGCACAGTGCTGTAGTAACTATAGAGGGATAAAGTACAGAGAAGGTCAGAAGGAGTTGCATTGTGTTTTTGTGGACTTGGAGAAAGAATACGACTGAGTCCCTAGAGATGAGATAGAGCTGCCAGGACAGAGGAAAAGAGAAAGACCAAAGAAGTTTATGGATGTGATGAGAGAGGTCATGTTGGTGATCAGTTTGAAGGAGGAAGAAGCAGGAGACAGGAAGAAATAGAAACTGATGGCCCCCTAAATGATGAGACCCCCTAAATGTGAACAGCAGAAAGAAAAGGATTTTACCCATACAGCAGGGGGCAGCTCTTTGAAAGTGCCCAGGGAGCAGAGATGGGGATGGTACCTTGCTCAAGGGTACCTCAGGTCCACCTACTGGTCTAGGATTCAAACCCACAACCTTCTGATCCTGGGGCCAGCGCCCTAACCACTAGGTCACCACATCTGTTTCTCTGCATGATGACCTGCTGTTGTGATAATGAGAGCGTGATTTTGAGAGTTTCTTGTTACTATGAGATTTATTCTCTTCTCTTTATTATTTTTCCTTCAGATTTCCAGATGAATTTTCTCTGATGAATATATATATATATATATATATATATATATATAGTAATCTGATTCTATTTATTTATTTAAATGAGAGTAAAATGCTTTAGCATTGGACCTTAGTGAGGAAGAGTTTTGAGCCAATGGCAGCACGGGGGGCGGGGCTTGTCTGTAAACACGTGGGAATCTCCTCCAGAACAGACAGAGCAAAACAGCTGCACATCAGGAGGGAGCTTTGCATCTCATTAGCGATGGACGGTGCGGTGGCAGCACGACTTTACTTCGTCCTGGCAGTGCTCACTGTGATCCAGCGGAAGTTTACCGCTGAGGCGATGAGAAGAAGTGGTAAGGACCTGATACTGACTTTTTAAAGCAGGATATTTATGAACCTGGCAATTCAGTATGTGCTGTATAAAGACAAGAATCAAATATTCATCCCCATCCACACAGCTGGAGATGCTAAATTATAAACTTGTAAATGAATAAATATATCTATCTGTCTGTCTGTCGTCTGTCTATCTCTCTGTCTGTCTTTTTTCTCTGTCTTCTGTCTGTCTATTTGTGTGTATGTCTGTCTCCTGTCTGTCTGTCTATCTGTCTTTTTTAGCTGTCTCTGTCTATCCTTTTATCTCTGTCCGTCTATCTATCAATCTATCTGTCTGTCTATCTTTTTATCTGTCTCTCTGTCTATCCTTTTATATTTTGTCTGTCTGTCTGCCTTCTGTATGTCTTATATCTATCTATCTAGCTGTCTATCCCCAGCCTTTGTGCACTTTGCAGAAGGCCTGATGAATGGTAATATGTATAGTGATGCCTGTGTGCATTGGTTACTGTATTTTGGTCACTGGTAACACTGGCATTATTTGACCTCAGCCTGCTGTGAGCACAATGTTAATCTGAGGGGTCAGGATCACATCACTGTGAGTGCCTTTTAATACTGAGAGTCAGTCAACAACTACATATTCTAAAGGACTCTGGCCTCAGGCCGAGGTTTTGAGGGTGAAGAGAATAACACCTCAAACTTCTGATTTCAAAACATGTGGAAAGTAGAACAAATTCCCATTAAAATGCTGCCACTGACCCCCCCCCCCGCCTGCCACTGTGAGGAATGTGAAGCATGTTTCACTCCGTCTTGTGAAAAGAGGAAGGCGTTTGGCTGAACTGTCACTGGCAGGATAGGAGGTGTTTATCTGGCCTACAATCCAGGCTGCTTTGCTTTCACAGTTGCCCCATTCTCACAGCCAGTGGTCATAAGTAGTAGTCGGAACGATTCAATTTGATGTGCCAGTGTGATTCCAAGCCTTTGGTTAATGCACCAGGGAGTTAAAACAACAGAACAGAAATCAAAACACTTCCTCACAGAATGGTGAAACTCTGCACATTGAAACATCTTGTGAAAGCTAGAATACTTGCCAAAAATGTTCTTTTATATCTTTCTTTTGTGACCAAACCTAGTCTTGGAGTATTATGCAGCACCTAGGATGAATTATAATCATTAAAAATGATTTTATTATATTGGTCTAGACTCTTGTCTTCATCTAGGTCTGGAAGAGTGATCTATGTAATGTAGAAATACAAATTACTGTTCAAAAGGTAGAGGCCCTTCATTCTTTTTGGTCACTTCTAATCAAAACTATTTATAAAGTTATCTTTTTCCCTTTTCAGTAGAATAAATAAAACCCACAACATTGCAGCAAAGCTGTCAACATAGTATGCTATATTAAATTTTTATCACGCTATACTTTTGTGCATCCTATTGCCCATCAATGTTCCATCCTACCAATCCTAGACCCTATTAGTAACTGTGCCCTCTTAACAAAAGCTACTCACAAAGACTGCCAAACCTGTCCTATCCAATGAACAGCAAATAAAAGCTGACAGAAAGGAGGAAACTGAGCTCCACTCTCACTTCTGAAAAACTCACACGGGTGTTTTTGTTTATCCTTCCAATGTGAGAAGATGACAGAACACCATGGGACTGAAAGGATGTGTAGCTATGCGAGGAGCCATTACTGAGAAAAGGAAATGGACACAAAAGAAGGAAATCAATGCTAAAACTATGAAACTGCATGTAAAAGTGACTATTTTCATCATTGAAACACAGTACAATGAGCCACAACCAAAGTCAACTCCTGCTTTACCCATACATAGCATGCAGCAGGTGGCAGTTATTTAAAGCACCAAAGAAGCAGTGATGGGGACAGTATCTTGCTCAAAGGTACCTCAGGGCAAACTACTAGTCTGGGATTCAAACCCATAACCTTCCAATCCATGTCTGGCTGGAGTGAGGTTTTGTGGACTGATGTGTAATTGAAGGGAGTAGTATTACTTGCAGCACTTATAAGTTATCTTATAAGTGGGGCAGCGGTGCCCTAGTGTTTAGGGAGTTTGGCCACAGGATCAGAAGACTGTGGGTTCAAACCACTTACCAGTAGGTTGCCCTGAGGTACCCTTGAGCAAGGTACTGTCCCCACCACTGCTCCCCGGGCGCTTTCATAGCTGCCCCCTGCTTCACAGTGTTTGAGCGCATGGGTTAAATGCAGAGGTCCAATTTGGTTGTGGTTCACTGTGTGCTGTGCGGTGACCTCGCAATGACAAGAATAGTCACTTTCACTTTCATCTTGGATGAAAGCGTCTGCCAAGTAAATAAATGTAAATTTTAAATGGAGCCAACATTTATTTCTGAACTTTAGGGATATGAAAAGTGTGATGAGTGAAAGTGTCTATTTGTCATTGTGAGCAAAGAAGTTGGTGAACGACCTTTCAGTTCTGGGGCCTAATCCCTCACCGGTAGGCCTCAGCTGCCCCAATTAAGAAGGAAAATCATCCTTCCCGATTTCTGCAGTGAAACTGAAAACAGGTCTCCTGAAAGGAACGGAAGCGGTAATAAAGGCTGGACACAATAAAAACAAATATTGGAAAACTGAATAATATAATTTTTTTATTTCCTTTCACATATTTTCTGTTTTACTGTGGCTGAATACTGTGGCTGCTGTTGAGGGGTAGGATGTATTTGGCAGAAAGTGAAAAGTCACTTCTTGAATTTGATGTGTTGAGAGCAGGAAAGATGGACAAGTGTAAGGAACTGACTTTTGGCGCTAGTTGACTGGGTCAAAACATTTCCCCAGAGTCCCTGGTCCCTGGTATAAGTTTGAAAAGGAAAGCCTGGTAACAGGATCATGGGCACCCAAGGCTGAGTGATATGAGTGGAGAGTGAAGCCTAACCTATCTTGTCCGATCCCACAGTAGAGCTACTATAGTACAAAGCTTTTAAAAAGTTAATACTGGCTGTGTTAGAAAGTGTCGGAACACACTGTGTTTCATAGCTTTTTGCTTGAGATGCTGTTTAGACTGGTCACAGTGCCCATGCTGACCTCTGCCCACCACTGAAAGGGCAAACGATGAGTATGTGAGCATCAGAACTGCACCATGGAGCAATGGAAAAGGGATCCTGGTTTGTGAATCACATTTTCTTTTACATCATGCTGATGACTGGGTGTTTGTGCATCACTTACCTTGAGAAGAGATGGTAACAAGATGAACTGAAAGAGTGCAAGCCCACACAGGCAGTGTAGCGTTCTGCTGGGAAACCTTGGTTCTAGTTATTATGGTAAATGTGGCAGTGGTAGTGTCATCTTTCGGCAAGATAATTATTCCCGCCACACTAAAAAATCTACACAGGAATGATTTAAGGAACATGATGAAGTTTTCAAAGTATCCACATGTCCTCAAAATACCCCAGGTATCAGTCTGATGGAGCATCTGGGGGATGTTCTGGACAATGTAGTACAATTCATGAAGGCCCCACGTCACAACATAAAGTATCTCCTGTTAACATTGTGGTGCCAGATACCACAGAATACCTTCAGGGGTCTTGTAGAGTCCATGCCTTGACAATTCAGAGCTGTTTTGGCGGTATGAGAAGGAATCTACCTAAAATGAGGCAGGTGAATATAATTTCGTGGCTATTCAGTCAATAAACTAAAAATTTTTAGGAGGGGCAAAAAGAAGTTATAAAAAACATTAACAATGTTCTTTAAAGATCTGTTTGTAGTCATTTCTTGTCAAGTGTTTCGCTACCAGTTTGCACATGTGTGACATTTTGCATATTAATCTAATGAAAAATGAATGCTAGGCAGATCGACAGTTCAGAGTAATGGTGAGTGTGGAAGAGAGGTGAAGAAGAGAGTGCAGGCAGGTTGGAATGGGTGGAGAAGAGTGGCTGGAGTGGTTTTTGACAGACGGGTACCAGCGAGAATAAAAGGGAAGGTTTACAGGACAGTAGTGAGACCAGCTATGTTGTAGGGGTTGGAGATGGTGGCACTGACGAAAAGGCAGGAGGCGGAGCTGGTGGTGTCAGAGTTAAAGATGCTGAGATTTTCGTTGGGTGTGACGAGGATGGACAGGATTAGAAATGAGTATATTAGAGGGACAGCTCAGGTTAGACGTCTTGGAGACAAGGTTAGAGAAGCAAGGTTGCGTTGGTTTGGACATGTCCAGAGGAGAGACGAGGATTATATTGGGAGGATGATGTTGAAGATGGAGCTGCCAGGAAAGAGGAGAAGAGGAAGACCAAAGAGGAGGTTTATATACGTGGTGAGAGAGAACATGCAGGTGGTCAGTTTGAAGCAGGAAGATGCAGAGGACCGGATGAAAGGGAGACGGTTGATCCTGTGTAATAGCTATGGCGACCCCTAAACGGGAGCAGCTGAAGGAAAAAGAAGATGAAGAAGATACAGCTTTCTCAATCATTATGGAATGATCTGCAAGTCTGTTCATATTTCTGGAAACATATTACACTTTTTTATGGTTTGCTCTTAATTATTACTGATTTATAGCCTATGCAACTATCAGTTATGCATGCAAGTTTATACATGGATCTTACATTTTGATGAAAACAAGATTCCTTTAGAATGGTAGTGGATGTGGTCATTTGATTAATCTTCATCTTTCTCTCATTCAGTGTTTGAGAGGTTTCCTGATAATGTGAGTGGAACCATGGACATGCAGCTCCCAAAACAGCATGGAGATCAATGGCAAAAGCAGCTGTCCTCCCCCAAAAATGCAGACCACTTACATGGCATTCAAGTCCATGAGCGAGCGCGATACCGGGAGCATGGTGAGCTGGACTCCGTGCGCCTGCATGAAGTGCTTACCAATGAGAGCCATGAAAACAGCTCTCAGATTGAGGTATTGCCTCACTTCAAATACAAAACTTTACGGATTACCTTGGGGGCGGGGATTTCACATGTGAGGTTCCTCAGTTAGCCAAACAGCTTTGCTCGAAGTCAAGTAAGATAAGAGACTTTACTTTTAGCTGAAGCTCTCAGACTAAACTAAGAAAATTCAGCCTTCCAAAATAACCTTGGGACTTTTATTTCCATCCTTTTATAGATGTTCCTTTTTTCTCTGACAGCACGACATGGATCATATCTACTATGTATCCAAAATCTATGGGCCCATGGATGGCAAGGACTTGTGGATAAACATTGAGCAGATGGACAACGGAAAGGTTCTTGGAGTCCTTTCCAACACCCACAGACAAGCTTTGGTATGGCTGTGCAATCCATAGTGTTATGACACTGAATATGATTATTACTGCTCCAATAAACTAGCACATATCCAAAAAAACAGCTTACCAGGGGAAGCAAAATGTCTCTGCACAGACTCATTTGAACATCATCAGCTGTAAAATGCCCAAAAAAGAAAATAGGTCAATTTATGGGGTTAATTAATGCAATAAGGAAACTGCTTCCCCTCCTGTTCAAATATGATTTCATTGTTAGGTTTTGTCTAAAAGTGTAATTGTTTTTACAGAGAGTTAACTTGTCCTTTGAATTCCCCTACTATGGACATTTACTGAAAGAGATCACAGTCACTACTGGTGGTGAGTATTCACCATTTTTATAAATCATTTTAATACAGAAGCTTTTTTGTAACAAAGCTCTAAATGTGTACAGGTTTCCTCTACACTGGAGATGTCATCCACAAGATGCTGACAGCAACTCAGTATATTGCTCCTCTTATGGCCAACTTTGACCCAAGTATTTCTCCAAACTCCACTGTCATCTACTTTGACAATGGTATACTAGACAATGCTTTGCGTTACTATTCAATCTGTTGTTCAAAGAATGGAGAGAATTGCCGATTTGCTTGTTTTTTCTCAGGCACTGCACTTATTGTGCATTGGGACCATGTTTACCTTCATGATGGCTCACATTTGGGTAGTTTCACCTTCCAGGCGACTCTGCACAGTGATGGCAGGATCAGCTTTGCTTACAAGGAGGTTTGGCTTTGTTATATTTTGGACATGAAATGGGAAGAACTTGTGGCTCTAAAGTTCCTGAGTGGTTCTTGACTGCATTGTTTTAATTAAAAAAAAATTTCAAACTTAAACTTGAAAACCTATTCAGTGTTCTCTAACTTGGTTCACTCACATATCTCATCTCTTTAGTGATTCCTTTATGATGTAATATCCCAACCCTGGTACTGGCACAGTGTCCTAATGGTATTTCTCTTCTCTGTGCAGATTCCTGTTGACATCAGTGAGATCAGTTCAGTGAATCACCCTGTAAAAGTTGGCCTCTCTGATGCGTTTGTTGTGCTTCATGAGATTCAGCAGATTCCAGGTGAGTGCAAATAAAGGCAAGAATACTGAAATATATGAACTTGACAAGCAGCTCCTTTTCAGTTCATCTTAAAGACTTAGCAGATATAACCTCTTGCAACAGATATCAGAAGGAGAACAATATATGAATACCATCGAGTTGAGCTTCTAAAGTCCAAGATTACCAACTACACTGCTGTTGAGATGCTGCCTCTGCCAAGTAAGTCTAAAATAACACTGCTGCCAGATCTAATGGAGTAATTCCAACCTTTGTTCTATTTTCAAGACCTCTGTGCCAAGTGTTATTTCTCTCCATGTAGTGGTGTGTATTTGTTTGCTTAGTGTTAGAGAACTGCGAGTGCCCTCCCTTCTTTGTCACCTCAGTGATAAATTTTGCCACTGTTTCCTGCTTATCCCACGATGCTAGCCTGCCTCCAGTTCTCCAGCTGTGACAGATGCCTTACAGCGCACATTGGCTTCAACTGTAGCTGGTGCAGCCGCCTCCAAAGGTATTCTGTCCACTGTGTGCAGCACAGTATAATTTATTCCAGTACCAATTTGAGATTTCATAGCAATTATTTGGCAATAACTGATGTAAGGCTGCTTCTTTACGTTTGATGTATTTGATGCATTTACAGTTTAACACACCTGCTCCCCATTCACACCTGAGACCTTGTAACACTAACGAGTCACATGACACTGGGGAGGGGAAATGGCTAATTGGGCACAATGTGGACATTTTTCACTTAGGGGTGTACTCACTTTTGTTGCCAGTGGTTTAGACATTAATGGCTGTGTGTTGAGTCATTTTGAGGGGACGGCAAGTTTACACAGTTATAAAAGCTGGACAATTACTACTTTACATCGTATCAAAGTGTCATATCTTCAGTGTTGTCCCATGAAAAGATTTGGCTCATTAATAGTCTTATTGAAACAACCACACTGAACGAAAGCAGATACTATGATTCTGAAGGGTTTTTGATGACCACACAGTCATAAATGACACATGGACTCTAAAGAGTCCTCTTCACGGAGTGTTATTTGCTCTAAAATAAATCATTGGAGCGAGTCATCAGTATGGCCTCCTGTTTCAGTTTATTTTCAAATAGAATCCAGCAGCAATACTTAATAACTCTATTGCATGCGTTCTGATGTGCAGGTGTTCCAGTGGCTTTGACCGAAATCGTCAGGAATGGGTTGACAGCGGGTGTCTGGATGAGGTATGATGGCTTGCATTTTAACAATGTCACAAAAGCTTCGTCCTCTGCTACTGCTTGTTATTATTTTAGCAATGGCATATCAATGATTTTTTCAGATGAAGACTCAAAGCTGCAGTCAGACTGTAAATATAACCCAACATCTTAGTGTAACCACTACACCTGCATTCAACAAAGCAGCAGACACAGCAGTGACACTCAGGACAGCGAAGTCTAGAGCTACAGCTAAGCCAACCAGAACGTCTGGAGCATTTATAGCAACTGACAGCACTTGCATTTCCACAGCTAGTCTTCCTACTACAACCACTACTGAGGGTAAGTATCCTGCTTTATATAGGCTATACAATCTGTCTATAGTTTGTTTTATTTTTGGTTGAAAATTTGTTTCTAACATTTGTTCAAACCCTAGACCTTTTTCTCCCCCGATGATACTAAATTTAGTGAGGACAAGAATAAAACCAAATAGTTTAATAGATTTGGAGGATAAAGATGTACCTATGTGTCTGGTATTTTTTTTTATATTTTAGGGATTTATTGATGCTGGATCTGTAGGTCGATGGCAATATTATTTTTTTTTTTCATGCGTATATCTGCCTAAAAGGATACTTTTTTTTTTTTACAA
The DNA here is from genome assembly GCA_017165825.1 of Hepsetus odoe. NCBI lineage: Eukaryota > Metazoa > Chordata > Actinopteri > Characiformes > Hepsetidae > Hepsetus > Hepsetus odoe. Next base: position 19,342,900 of record CM029388.1, read on the forward strand.
ATAGTGGTAAATTGTATCTTACCTACCTGATTTAAGAACATGTTACAGTTATTCTTCTTAGCGTAATCTGCTAGGTAAAGGAATTAAAGTATTCTAGCCCCTTTATTCCAACGTCACCTAAACATTCAGCTCATATCTCTCGATACAGATTTCATTCGGCATTCGAAAACTTTAGATTTATCTCCAATTAGAAAACTTGAGACTAGGTTAGACAGGAGTCCCCATGGATATCATGATATCTGCTGATGATATTGTGATCTGTAGGGAGAGAAGGGAGCAGCTTGACAAAACCCTGGAGAGGAATGAAAGTGAATAGGGCAAAGACAAAATACATGAGTGTGAAGGAAAGGTAGGAAAATGGAGTGGATAGGATGCAGGGAGTTGATGTGACAGAGGTGGAGGAATTTAAATACCTGGGATCAGCAGTTCATAGTAACAGGGAGTGTGGAAGAGAGGTGAAGAAGAGAGTGCAGGCAGGTTGGAATGGCTAGAGATGAATGGCAGGAGTGATCTGTGAATAACGGGTACCAGCGAGAGTGAAACGGCTGAGCTATATGAGCTGGAGATGGTGGCGCTGATGAAAAAGACACTGAAATTTGCATTGGGAGTGATGGACAGAATTGAAAATGAGTATATTAGAGGGGCAGCTCAGGTTGGACAATTTGAGATAGTTAGACAAGCAACATTGTGGTTTGGACATGTACAAAGAACAGACAAAGATTATTTGACAAAAGGATGGTGAGGATGGAACTAAAGAGGAACCAGAAAATTTGGATAAGGTTGATCTGCTGTGGCAACACCAAAGTGAGAGCAGTTGAAAGAAGAACAAGAAGAAAGGAGACCAACAAAACAATCTGTTCAATTGTATTAGAACAAAAGAAACATAGGTGCCCCCAAACCTGGTGGAGAGTGTAATGGTCTTTAATTAATAATCATAAATCATGCAAATGTTATTTTGAAAGGATATGAAAACAATATGTGCGCTATGGAAATTAAGGTTAGCAAAGGTATAATTAAATAAACAAGCCCCAGCTGGCTGAATGAAATGTGTATTTTACACATATAATGCAACCACACTGTTAGCAAGGCCAAGAGCCAGGAGCACCAGCAATATATAATGCTTACAAGGTCTTGCTCATGCATTCCGCCTGTTTCCACCAACTCTGCTGTGCTATAAATCTGACAGGAAGTCACATTCTGGCTTCAGTCAACTTCAATTTACAGTCCGCAGAGCCCAGCAGCAAGACCCTCCTTTAATAAAACTGACATTTGGTCTGTAAATTATGTTGGAAGTAAACGTGGTGGAATAAAGTTTTATAAGTTTCATTTATAATTTTGTGTCCTCAATTGGAAAGGGTTACAGTTCCATGGATACTTACAATGGTGCACTTGGAAAAAATGAGAAATACAGTCATTGAACTCCATGGTAAAATGTGTTCATTTTGACCACAGCTTTCCTTTTTTCCCACCTCCTTGCAGCTGACACAAACATCGCGCTTCATTTGACAGAAGATAGATGTAAGTACTGCAGTGAAAAATTTGAATTCATTTAAATCAAGCAGTTTAAATAATTGATGTAGTTTAAATAGAAGCTCTAAATAGAAGCTATTCTGAAGAATAGTGATATCATTAGAATCAGGGTTAAATTTGTTGGGTGTCTCTAGTAGTTGTTAGTTGTGTCCATTGGGTAACAGCTGTAAACAGTACCAACAGGGTAGAAAACACTTACTAAATTTATTTGATCTGTAATACAATACATATACAGATCAGATTTATTGTGTTGAAGTGAAAGTGACTATTTTCATTGTGAAACAGCACAGCACCCAGTGAGACACAACAAAATCCTTCCTTTACCTCTTACCTCTTACCGATTACCTCTACTAGTCTGGGATTCAAGCCCATGACCTTCTGATCCTGGGGCTGAGTCCCTAACCACTAGGCCACCGCTGCCCTAAATGTGTTTATTTTATGCATGAACTTGCAACCCAACAGAATTTGTATTGAAATGTTTTTTCCAGACTTTGGAAAGATGGTGCACATCTTTGGTTACATGCTGCATATAATAGGAGAATAAATATTTGTGGCATTTGCTCTAACAGCCTCTGAGACAGAGAAGCCAGACGAGCAGAGTGATGAACAGCTACAGACGGGTCTCCTCGTGGGGATACTGGTCACTATGCTCCTTATGGTAGCGGCAGTACTGGTCACAGTCTACATATATCATCATCCTACCTCCAGCGCCAGCCTGTTCTTGATAGAGGTAAGCAGACTGAAGCCGTGTCTTTTGTTTTGTTGCAGTAAACTGAAATGAAATCCTTTAAATTAAGTATATTTGGTAAGAATGCACACAAGAGTGGATGTGGATGTAATTTTACTTTTCACATTGCCTTTACATGTACTGTGTAATAAAAAAGAAAGTTGTGTTGTAACTGTGGATCGGCTTCTGTGATCAGAGACGACCAAAGCACTGGCCTGCGATGAAGTTCCGTCGCGGCTCGGGCCATCCAGCCTATGCAGAAGTGGAGGCTACGGGAAAAGACAAGGAAGGCTTTATTGTAATGGAGCCTAAAGACAGCTTCATAATCTCCGGCCGGCGAGAGAGCACCCTGACGACAGACCAGAGGGACGGCTTCATTGTGCCTGACCAAAGAGAGCACTTTCTTGTCATGGAGCAATGCTGACATATGTTCTTATCCCCCCTCACTCTGGAAGAGACTTTCAGACAGAAACATACCTCGAAACAATTGTCTTCACATCGTAAATCTTTATTTATTTTGCTGACAACTGTGGACAAAAATTGGTTTGAACACTCCTTCTTCCTCTTTCGGCTGCTCCCGTGTAGGGGTGGCATTTGTTGAAATGATGTTATAATTTTTTTAAGAAGGGAATTATATTTGTTTTGGGTACAGTATTGTTTTTGCACTATACAAAAGCTTCTTTTGATAAAAGAAATACATTATATGCCAAGGAAAATATTTAATCAATTTCCTTTTGGTATAAATAACATTTTCAGATTCTGATTATTCAACCTTTTCTTGACATGGTGTGAACATGCTCACTTTTGGGGGTTTTCACTCTGTTTAAATTGTAAAAAAATGGACACAACAGTTGTAGTATGTTACATTTGGGCATCTTCAATGTCAGGCAATTCCAGATGTCAACATTACAATTCCAGATGAAACAAATATTTATAGTACGACTGAATTTTGAAACATCTTCAAAATTATAAAATATTTTCTATTTTCGTGAGACTCTGTTTATTTCATTTACAGTCTTAGTCCAAAGCTAAGGATCTCAGTTAACGCATTAAGTCATCATTAGCTCTTTTATCGAAAGAGTAATAGGTTGGACTTCATCTGTACATTGAGAACTGAGTATACGTTGTACCACAATGTTCCTTCAATCACTGATGAAAGTATGCGATTGAGAGATCACCACATTAAATCCTTTTCCTTTTTCATTTACACAGTCATTTACAACTTTTACAATAAATTACCATCTTTACAGTGTAGTGTCAAATTTTATCAACATATTTATCTCCAAACTAAAATGTATGGCTACTGTGCTCTTTTCAAAAGGTTTCTCTGGGGATCTTTATCATGATTAAGCTGACAGACAGAAAACATTTCACAATGTAGGAAACAAAATGTCTCAACAGTGTTTTGACCAAGTTAAATAATAGGAACTGATTATTAAATGCTCACTTTCAATGATGGACTGAATGATTGCACAAAACAATAGCAAACTGACATTAATTATTCTCGGTTAGAAAGTAACGATTCGAAAATTATTTCCGTGATCTTAATAATCTTCCTTAGGATCAAGAGCAAACGCAAGTTCTTTTTTCAGATACATTAAATGCTGAAGATGGTATAAGATTGGATAATTTGCACACAGTGTATTATCTGTTTCTACCAATCAATCAATGTTATTTCAATGTGGAAAAATCATTGTCAAGGCTTCCCAATGTCCTCCCAGCCCGTTTGTTGGTTTAAGGCAAATAGCAAATAGTATCTGTCAGCATGAAGTGCATGAGGTTTGGTCAAGGCAGGCAGTAAATGCTGTCCTGTCCAGCAGTTATATGCTTGAAGGCACAATTGAACAAAGGTTCTGCAGTTTTGGCAAGGACGTTGTTTGGCTGCTATTTGAGTTGTTTCCTGAGCTCTGAACTGCATTAGGCTTTTTTATCTAAAACACACAGATTAACAAACATTAGTGAACCAATCAGCTTCCAACAATCAGTGTGATATGCAGTCTACAAGGTCATTCTAAGAATCAATGTCTTGTGAAAGCAGCTAAGAAAGCTGTTCTGCTTGATAACTATTACCTGGCATTGGAGGTGCTGGTAGCCGACGCCTGTGCTGTCGAGATGAGTCTATGGTTTGTGGCTGCAATAAAAAATGATATATATTTCAATCATGCGTGATGTATAGCTGTGGTTGTGTGCGTATGTCCGGTGCACCTGCTGCACTAAAGTGTCAAATGCGTGAAACATGTTGATGCTTGTATGGATTTTGTTCTAACCTTGGCAAAACGTGTCTGTGGAGCTACGTTAAGACCTGCACTTTTTAGGGCTGCGATTCTTGCTGCAATGTCTGACACCTGTAGAAAAAAGAATTCACATAGAAAGAATTCAAAAATACATTCATTTCATTGTATTTCCATGTTTTTGGCCATGAAATTACAAGAAAGAATTTTTTTTAAGTGCACTACGCTACTTTTTAAAACATTTTTGGCATATGGTAAAAACTGAAGAAGAACCTCTCAGGTGATGCTATTGGGTATTATTTTTGCATTGGTAAAGCATTAAATTGCCTAAATCTATATCTAAACAATGTCACACGATAAAACACACGTGAAGAAGCTGAGCAACCGAACAGAACACACCTGGAGTTCAGAGTGCTGCACCTGCGCTGCGACAGAAGCCACCTGCTCTTCCAGGTGAGCTAATTCACCATCTGATGTGGCTACGCTGATGCTGCGTGCACACTCCTCTAGATCACCCAAATCTGCCTCGAGCCCAAACACAGCACTTGCTGCCACATAGACCTGATACAGATGAAATGGTTGGTGTGCTCAGTCTTAAAGCAACGGTTTGACAAAAACAAATCAGTGCAAAATTAGGTGATCAAACGGAATATGATTAGGTTGCTTCTTGTGTTTTTCCCCAGAGCCACAATGCTCTAATCTTCATAATACTAACTGGCGTAGAATGAAATATGTTACATAAGTCTGGTAGCTGTAAAAAAAGTGTAAACATAAAAGAAACTCCGAGCTTTAGACAAATAAACATTCTTGGCAAATCGAATACATTTGGGGCAAATAAATTTAGATGAAATGCATTTGATATTTTACTGCTGCTTTAAAAAGAACTGCCTGAACACATAAATCATTTCTGAGTCTAGTTAGCACTGTGGGACAGTTATGGAGTCAATATCTGTGCTTTATCTATTGGCTGAGATTGATGCAATGCAAGTTTGACTCCTACATTCTCTTCTAGTCGGCTGAGCTGCTCATCTAATCTCTCGCTCTGGGCCGGAGGGAGCAGAGACAGGTCTTGGGATTCTGGTTGTCCGATTCCGTCTCCCATGGCGCCCTGAATCAGATCTTCAGTGGCGTTCAGAACCTTCAGCACCTCAGTGGTGATACTGCGGAGGGATGCAGCTGTATACTTCTACAGTCATTCGTGCACATACACAGGTACCACCGACACACACACACACAGAGGCATAAAACACTCCTTTAGGATGGGAAGGTCAGGAATTTCTTGTGATGTAAAAGCATGACATGCGACAGCTTGTTCAACATAAACCAAGAACACAAAAGTTAAAGAACAGGTGAGGAAATCAAGATAGAAAAGCAGGTACAGCTAGCTGCTGCTGAGTGTACAAAAATGATGCACGGGTTTCCATTTCATTTTTAAGGAATCACCTGCTGTAACAAAGCGGAGAAGAACTGCAGGTCTTTTTCTGAGTGCAGATTGTGTACGCCCTTACAGTCACAGGCAGAAGCAAAGAAGGAAAGAAAGGAAAGGGATAGAAAATAGTACAATAAAAGCAGCTTGGGATGAAACAGCATGTAAATGTAAGGATTCAGCCTTAAATTTGCACAATTTTCTCCTTCCCCTATATGTAACTGAACAGCCAGGACATGTATTTTAGTTTCACTGAGGACAATGCAGCTGAACGCTGCTGAATAGAAACTGGTACCTTACCAATTAGCATCATGCATGCATTGGACCTTTTATTCCTTTAAGCATTATTGTATTACTTACTGTTACTGTGCCTTAAGTAGCACCTTAATTTAACATTTCTCTAATTATATAAATAAGTGTTAACAAATTAGCAAAAGTATTTCATCTTATTTTATATATGTGACACAGTTTGAGGAAAAGGTAGGTAAAATTAGGTAAAGCAGCTTCCTTTACCTTTTGCTGGCACAAAATACACACCGTTTACATCAGCAAAACCCTTATCAATTTTAGGGAGTAAAATCTAAATGTTCCTGTGAACCTGTGGGTTTCTATTACTGTAACAAAGATGCATGAAGCTTTCTTTATTGTTGGGTGTAGCAGATCTTTTTCCCCCAAGCAAAGACACTTTTTCTAGTTCAATATCTAGAGTATCTAACCATTTTTGCCTTTGTTACGTCCTTAAATAAAATTAAAGAGCTATTTGTTTGTTTTAAGTCAAAGCATGGTGCTACAATGTCTTACTTTGTAGATTTCTTGTGGTGTAAGAAATGTTTCTCTGGCGCTATCCAGATTTTCCTTCAATATGCGATGCTCACAACTGCACTGTTCTGCTTTTAAATCACAGTTCTGCTCTTCTGATGTTTCAGCCAAGTTATTTTTGCTCTTCTTTTCCATATGCCTTTCCAGTACGTTCCTGCTTGCTTTCTCTTTATCTTCTTCCACCTCAATGTGTTCTTCAGTCTCTTCATTCTTGATCATTTCATATTCAAATGTCTTTACTGCCACGGTTGTTTCTTCTTCCTTGCCCTTTTCAGTGGGAGCTGATGTGCTGAATCTTATCAAGCTGTTATATGCTTCAGTGTCCTCCTCTGTGTTATCCCAGGACTTGACAGCACGGTTCATTATTTCATATTCTACCTCTCCTTCTTCACTTCCAAAACGAGGTAAATCCTCATCGTCACTGATGATCTGCTCTGGTTCAACTATTCTGTCTATTTCTGTATTGTCTTCATCGTCTTCTCCACCCTCAGCTGCATTTTCAATGTCCTTTTTTTGCTTTTCATCCACTTGACTCTTGTCCTTTTGACCATTCTTAGTTCCCTCACTTCTCTCTTCACCCATCTCTGTTTGTTTCACAGTTCCTGGAAGACTTGGGTTCTCTGGCTCTTGGTGCGTCTCTTCTTCAGTACTGCTTTGTTTGTTCACTTTTTCTGGCTCTCTATCTTCTCTCAGTCTCCCCTCTGATTGGTCATTCTCAGCTTCATTGAATGTCTCTTCATTGGTGCTCCCACTTCTACAGCCCACTGTGTCTTTACTGATTTCAGCCTGTCTCTCATAGTCTATATTATCAAAATTAGATTCACTTCCTTCAAACTCAGAGAGCTGTCCTGCTGTAATGATCTTATTGTTTAAGCACTCATCCAGTGGAGTTCTCTCACTTTCACTTTGTTTGTCACCATCTACAGAAACGGTCACATCTGGAGTGGAATTCTCCAGATCTCCATCAATCTTGTTGCCGTTCCTAGCATGTTCTACATAGTTTTCTCCTTCCTGCTTTTCTAACTTGACTACAATTTTCTCTACTTCTGGAACTTCCTTGCTTGCTTTTTGCTTTACATCCTCTTCCACTTCCCCTGAATCTTCCTTTTCTGCGTTCATTTCCATATCCCATAAGGCTTCCCCTTGTACATCTTCTGCACTGGCATTCTTCTCTCCTACAATCTCGTCCACTCTGTCAAGCTCATCTTCAGTGGAGGAGAACTGTGTTTCACTGACTTGATTTGCCAGCTGTGTCAGTGTAGATGTCAGGTTTTCTAGAGAGCCCATAAGAAAATGATTATCTTCCAGTTCAGGAAAGAGAGAATCAGGAGTTCCTGCCTCAGAGCTCTGAATATCTGAGGTTGTAGTGTCCATAGTCTGGTCACTCAGAACCTCTGAGGCACCCTGTCTCTTGTTTCGATGTTTCACCAGAACATCCAGTAGAATTCTGCTATAGTCCTGATGAAGAAAACACTGAGTGTTACTTGAAAGCACACAAAAAATTATCTCTATTTTTTTAAATTCATATTTTTTTCTATACACACACACATTAGGAAAAAGAAAAATGATAAAGGACTCAATAAAAATGCACTAAACAGACTGTTCTTTGCTGGCCTGTGTTATAGTATTTGACTATATAAAGAAATGTTATAGGGGCTGGCGGTGGTCTAGTGGTAGGGTACTTGCCTGTGGACCTGTAATTAGGACATGGAAGTTGCTCTGGATAAGAGCGTCTGCTAAATGCCGTAAATGTAAATGTTATATTAAATTATGTACTAAAGTCATTTGGGTTAGACCTCAAAAGATAAATATCATCTAGATATGTAAAATTACATGGAAAACATCACCTTCCATGATGTTTTTACATGGAAAACATCATCTGGGAATGACTACCCAGTTTTTTAAGTGGGCAACAGCTTTGAGAACTTGTATTTAAAAGTATTTGTATTACACAGTTGTATATAATGAATTAAACATAGATTTTTTTGCACGTTCTAACTTACAAGAAATAAACTGCCTTCATTTCAACCAATCAACAAATCTGTAACAATGTGTTTTCTTCAGATATCTCATAAAATAAAACAATGAAAAAAAATGTGAATAAAAAATATAGGAAAGGGAGACTGAATCCCTCTTTTGTAAATATCTAAATCAATGTTTTCCTCACTGGTTCAGTTGAGGAGAAGGCTTTGAATTGTTTTTCCTCTGCATCATTTCGTTTGCTTATTTTCCTCCGTCGTATCCTTTTGACCCTGCTGTCTTCTAAACCATCTTCACTGCTTTCTGTGCCTTCTGGGTTGAAGTTAATATCCATGACACTGAGACGTTGCGAGGACGAGCGCTTGCAATCCAACGGAACCTTCCTCTTCAAAAAAGGAAATGGAGATTTGTGGAATCTGGGAGCTCTAGTATCATGGCCAGAATCAGTCTGAGACTGGTCAGCAGCAGTCGGACTGGGTGGTTGTGGACTGTTGGACTGAAGGTCATTTGCCAGGTTGTTGGATGACATTTTGTGGCGAATCTCGAGCAGGGCTGCCCCCCAGATTCCATCAATGTCTGGCTCGGTGTCAGATCCCATGCCATCGTATGCAGAAACCACTTCAGATTCCTTTTCTAAAGCGCTGTAGACCAAACTCTTGCGCTTCGTCAGCAAACTGGGCCGAGACAGCTGGGTGCTCTGCAGGGTAATCCAGTTACCGTCTGTACTCTGCAACACTGACATGTGAAGCACAAACACAACAATAAATGTAAACAAAGTAGCAATAATGGAAAGTCATAATAACAAACATGGCGCAGGAAAAATGTTCCAAGAATTTCTGCATAAAACATTTAATGGGATTTTTCGGAAAATGGTTTTAACATTTTTAATTTAGACTGATGGAATATATTTATTCATGAACTTAATTAAATGTATTTATGACATGTGTTTATAAACCTGGTATAACAATTCCCAAAACACTATGAAATACTTTTCATAGCATTGTGCTTGCATTTCTCTTGAATTCATAGAAGCCACCTCTTACTAAAATGCCATGTCAAAACTAGCATAAAGACCCAATATGCATTAAAAAGTATCCATGCTCTCAATTATTCATACTGGAGTTGTCCAATCGGTCCACACTCTTCCAGCTAGGAAGTGTTGGGACAGAGGCTCCATCCTTTTTGAGGCCTTGTGTACAGTCTTTACAGAGCACTGGTTTCTGCTGAACTCTGCCTTCCAGGTTTTCATCGGTGAGGAGAGAGACAGCTGATCGGGACCGCTGGGGAAAAAGGGGGAGATTAATTTGGCTTTATATTACTATTATACTAGTAATACTATTATATATTATTAACTGTTTAGGTTAATAGTGCATTGGACGGTAAATAGTAAACAACTGATGCTGGAACTGCTGTTACACACCAAACAGGCAATACTGATGTTAACACCTGTGGCTTTACACATCAGTCCTCTTTTTATTACTTTTAAACTATCCTTTTTTATACATACATGCATATCAAATATAAAGGTGTTATATTTGTTACGCATTTTCACATTTACATCATCATTTTTCATTATATATCTTACACAGCTAGTTCTTGTATTACTGTTGAAATTATCTCTCTTACCCAACACATTTCTTTTCACCATTGACACTGTGTTAGGGGTAATAAAACTAAACTGATCTCAAATGTTTCACTATGTGTAAATCATGGACAGGTACCTTTGCACCATTGACCATGTATGTGCAATTAAGTGGCAAACTTATCAGCCATCCTAAACTTCCTTCCATCACAAAAATAAAATCATAAAATTAGCCAAGCTTATAATGTACTGCCTTGTCTGGTTAACTTATGATGTGTGTCAGAGATTGTTTTGTGACTCTGGTAACAAAGGCAAGCTAAAGTCCCCAGTACCCAGAGGGAAGTCTTGGGGCTAGGATGAGAGGCCATGGCACTCTGCGGTCGTTGGTCCAGAGAAGCAGACGAGTTAACATCACTCTTCTGATCAGGATCCATTTGCATCTCAGACTGATCTGTCTTCCTGCATATAATCTGAAGTTAAAGACATGGGTTAAAATGAGGCATTCGTTTCTTATTGCAAACACACAGCAATGTTTAAACAGACTGAAAAGAAAAAAAAACCCACAAGTTAGGCAAAGGACTCATGCAATTTAAAAGGCTGTGTAGATTATTAAAATCAGTGGTACAAAATGTATAATGCTGCATAGTAGGGAAGTAGAAATGCATGAGGTGGAGATTCTATATTACACATTCTGTGAAATCTCTCTCACTCTGCTACTCACTTTCTGTACAATTGTAGTAGTAAGCTCTTCTATCAGTTCTCCTCTGTTGTCCCGCAGGTATTGAGCTTCCTTGAGCTTCTCCTACAGAAGTAAACAAAAGGAATGTCAGTAATATCATAGTCTCAAACTGCTTTGCCAAGTCTGGCATAAATTCAGAAGTTACGCTGGCTTCAGAGCTGTTAATCTGACCTTATGGTCACTCTACATTATCACCATGGACAGAAAAGTTCATCTGAACAAACATTCATATATGGAACATTTTCTGCTAAAGAAGCCATTGCTTCTTTCTAATTTCTAAATCCACAATCATGTCATACACTACAATATCCACTAAAATCTAGGATATCTTTAAAGCATCTTAGAATTACTAAAAATAGGACCCACTCACAATTACTTACTGGATTATTAAGTCGTATACACACACACACACACACACACACATACACATATATATCCATTTTTTTTTTCTTTTTAAGTTTCAGAATTGTGGGTATTTGTTATCGTATACAATCACTTACATGTACATTTATTGATTTAGCTGAGACTTGTCTCCAGTGCGATATACGAGCATTTGGGCCAGTGTGGAATGAGAACTTTGCAAGAATATTTAATGCTACTTGAAGTGAAACAACATATAATATAATAAAAATTTGTGCATAAAAAAGTGTATAAAAAAGTGCAGTAAATATGTGGAGCAAGACAAGTTGTGAAAAAGGTGAATAATGTGAGTAAGATGTCTTAGATGGTTAGAGGTGTTTGGAGAGGAGGTAGTTCTTGGAAGAGATGAGCCTTCAAGAGCTTTTTTGAAGGTAGAGAGCGACACCCTTGTTCAAGTACCTGGTTGCCTGCTTGACTCTCAGCCTTGGCAATGGCTTCATCTATGGCTTCTTCTGCTACACGCAGTGCCACGCTGATGGTCTCTGCCATGCTATGCTCTGCAAATCCCCCCCCAAAAAAAACCCCATCAGAATATGAACTGCAATCATCAGAGCAGATGTCAACAAAAATAGTTGTCCCTATTAGGACTAAATAATAAGGATTTTAATTTATTGAGAAATGTATTGTGTCGCTTACCTTCACTATGCTTGTAGAACGTAGAGTCACTTTCATACACACTGTCGTCATTACCCAAACTTTCATCATATGTACTTCCTTCTGTTAAAGGCAAAAAAAATACTTAAGTTCATGCCCAATCAAGAGTCTGCAAGGAATTAAAATGTTAAAACCACTTTAAGTAAGTTTAAAACCACTTTAAGACTATTATATTACATTTGCGGCATTTAGCAGACACTCTTATCCAGAGCGACTTCCATGTCCTTATTACAGGGACAGTCCCCCTGGAGACACTCCGGGTTAAGGGTCTTGCTCAGGGACCCAGTGGTGGTAGTGCCAGAGGTGGGATTTGAACCTGGGCCCTCTTGAGCCATAGGTCCGTAGGCAAATATCCTACCACTAGACCACCACCACACAATATTGCAGTATTGTCCTATATGACTCAGAATCTTAATCACAGAGCAGTTTTGCATTTTCATTCATTATTTTATCTTTAGATTTTTCCCCATAAAAATCCAATTTGTTCTTGTTTTGCTACCACACTCACATGTACAAAGAATTTTCAGTTGGTAAACTACATTACTGAAGTAAGCAAGCAAAGCATTCTTATCCTAAAACACAGGTACATATTGTGGATTTTCAATTTTTTGTAGTCACTTTAAATATATGACAGCAATTTCAATTGATGTAGAACAGACAATACTGTACACGTTCAGTGATTTTATTGCCCAATGACATCTGAACCAATGACATATTTTCTCCTCTATATTCAAAGTTTCCTATAGCTGTGCCAAAATTAGGTAAACAAAAAGAAGGTGAGCCCCAATGCCCTATAGTACTGGTTACTGAAAACTAAACATGGGTCAAATACTTTAAATTGGTTGATATGAAAACAAAAACCTTCAAACTAACATAAAGTGATGGGGTAAGCAAAAATGAAAACTTATCCTACAAATGCATACCCCCAATTTTGCAATCTGCCTACATCTTCACATATTTGCCACAAATTCAACTGCATTGTTAAATAATGTTAAATATGCTTGCCATAAAAGATTTTTACATTACATAAAATAACTATATATTAAGAAACAACAGCTTAAAACAATATTAGCAGTCTCAACAACTGAGATATTTTTTCCATACAGGACATCTCTTACAGAGACTGTTAGTTCCATACAGCCGTGGTGATCAAACAGAGTTTCGCCTCCATGACTTTATTAATTGCAGCACTGAAGCTTCAGCAGTCGGTAACACAGAAAACGGGCTTCGTCAGGGAGGTGTGTGAGAATAGGTCTTTCTGATGGAGAGCAGATGATACAGATATAAGCTTCCAGTGACCTATATAAGGTTAAAGGGCTTCAGATGTCACCACCCATTGCTTTTTGAAGCCCTTTCAATCCCACGCATTATTGTATTGCAAATACACACACACACACACACACACACATTAGGAAAGAGAAAAATAATAAAGGACTCATTCAAAATGCACTAAACAGACTGTTCTTTGCTGGCCTGTGTTGTAGTATTTGACTATATAAATAAATGTTATATTATGTACTTAAGTCATTTGGGTTTGACATCAAAATCTAAATATACATTTTTTAGCTTTTTCTGGTATTTACATCTAGATATGTAAAATTACATGAAACAGATCACCTTTTGAATGACTACCCAGTTTTTTAAGTGAGCAACAGCATTGAGTACTTGTATTTAAAAGTATTTGTATTACACAGATGTTTCCTTTTACATTGATTGTTTAATTTTAAATAGCTCTCGATATCTACTCTCACTTTAGATAAAATTTCACCTGTGAGGGCTGCATTTGTTGTTAAAAGGGAAAACCAACATGAAGACCAGAACGTTGTCTGTGGGAGAGAATTATGCCATTTTGAAGCAGAGAATGAGACCTAGGCCTCTAACCCTAACCCTAGACCTAAATCTGTAACCCTCAAAAAATAGCCTAGTAGGACAGAATACTGCACAGATGCATTGAGAGTGCGTGCCGTTCACCAGCCTAAGTGTGCACACTCAGCGCATCACGTGTTTAGACAGCATAGTTGTGTAAAATGCGTGACAAAAGAATGAGAAGAAAAATTCCAGGATCGCCATCTAGATGTAATTCCCAGACATGGATTATTATCAACTGCATGAAGAAAAGCAACATGTCTAAACCATTCAAGGCATGCGTTCAAAAACACACTCAGCAAACATTTGTTAAATTGCTTTTGTAAATAAAAAAAAAAAAAAAAAAAAAAAAGAAACCCCACTTATGACAAGAAAAGCAACAGATGGCACCTGTTTAAAAATGGTACCAATTTAACAGGTTAAGGGCAATGGTTTGAAACAATTCTTGCTTTAGACCCAAGATACATACTACCAAAGATGAATACCATGGACCACTGAATATCAACACTTCACCTGTGGAGATGGTCCAGAGCACCAAGTTTCTTGGTGTTCACTTAACAGACAACGTAACGTGGACCCTCAACACCGACACCATCACAAAGAAAGCCCAGCAGCATCTCTACTTCCTACAAAGATTGAGGAAAGCCCATCTCCCACCTTTCATTCTCACCATCTTCTACAGGGGAACCATCGAGAGCTTCCTGAGCAGCTGCATTACTGCCTGGTCTCAGACTGCAATCCCTACCATGGGTAGTGAGAACAGCTGAGAAGATCATCGGTGTCTCTCTGCCTCCTGTTCAGGACATTTTCACCACTCGCTGCATCCGCAAAGCAACCAGCATTGTGGATGATCACACACACCCGTCCCACACTCTCTTCTCCCTCCTACCATCCGGGAAAAGGTTCCAAAGCATAGGGGCTTCCACTACCAGGATGAGAAACAGTTTCTTCCCCCTGGCCATCAGACTTTTGAACTGATAACATCTTCACTTATTACTCATCTACATATCTATTAACTATTTATTTTAATTGGTCATCTGCACTTTACTCAAAACGCTGCTCAGTTACACTCTGTCACTTTCCTACACTGTCACACTGCCCAACAACCTGGGCTGCTTTGTTCCACAACACTGCAGCCCCCTAATGATGAAGGTACTGTCTGTGATGAATGTACTGTTTGTGATGAATGTACCGTCTGTTGTCTGCACTTGTTGCCTTGTCTTGTCTTATGTTGTGTTTGATGTCTTGTGTGTAGCACCAGGGTCCTGGAGGAAGGTTATTTCACTGTGTATATGGCTGAAAGGACAATAAAATCCTACTTGACTTGACTTGATACAGCTCTGCATAAATTGGATAATTAATGCAACCAAATTCTGGTGCATAGAAGGTTTTGCATCTTTCCACAATGAATTTATGGTCAAGCACAACATCTGAACCATATCATCCCAGAGCATTCCATTGACAAATCTTGACAACTGCAAAGCTTTTGTTTGCAAATATCCTACTTCCCAGAAGGTCTAAAAGATGCACTAGCAGGATGGCTGCAAGGTTGCATGACCAAAATTGACAGTGCACTAGAGATTAACAACTGGAAAAACCTTCCTTATTTTGAACACAACCTTCACAGAGCAATAAATGAGTAATTTGTATATTTAATATTTTTATATGTAAATGCAAATATAGTAAATAGAACAAGGAACTTAAACGTATATATTAAAATGTAAATATTTGATTTTAATATAATGTATTCAGGATAACGTTTTGTATTGAACAATAATTGTACTGCAATATGTTTCATTATTGCAAACATGCACAGTTTGAATGTTCAGATGCATCACACGATAAGGTGTTTTGCTAGAGCAGCATGCACGATCTTAGCATAGACAAAGCCACTGGATTTGGTAACAAGGGGTTTGGAGCATTTTTTAAAAGCTGGAAAATGAAGAAAGCACTTGCTGAGCCACAAAAGTAGCTCACGCTTCCAGAGCATAATCACACGAGTCCCCAACAAGAATGGACTCCAGGAAGGGCATGATAGCATAGAGACATTAACTGAACAAAAAAGAGCCATTTGTTATGTGTTGGCTGCAGACAAAAAGCACAGGGACTACATGTTCCAACATGGCAAGATGTTCAGAGTCTGGAGGAAGTAAACAAAGCACTTGTCCCTCTTCAATATTTTACAGACGAATCTTCATTTGAGCAATTTATAACAGTTTCCTTTGTAAAACCTGTGTTGGCTTTGTTTGACCTGACATTTAGCCATCATTCCTTTCTTCATTAAGACAGTAATATGAATCTCTTGAGTTTCACAGCACTGCTGTGTCTGGTCCAGTCTGAACACTCACCACCAACATGTCAATGTCACTGCTGTCAACTGCAAAGTACCAATGTTTAAATTGTATCTCTGATATTCTTATTTTCTAATTTGCCTGGTATGTTGAAAGTCTTTTTAGTGCAATCTGAGCATGTGCTCTAATAGACCTTCTTCCACAGGGAGGTATTTTTCTGTCCATTCACCTCAGGTCACAAATGTCCACAGAGGTGATAGCAGTGCCCAGACAAACCTTATCTACAGTGAAAGCGCTTCATCCATACTTAATGTGGCTGTGACTGATTCTTACCGCCCTTATCTGCTTTTTCTCTTCCCTTGTGCTTGTGTGGAAATGTCAGTGTTGGAGCTGAAGGGAACAAGGGATATAGCTATGGAGCTTAGGTTGCCTCTGCGCTCAAGTTACATTGTGAATGGTTTGCTAGGTCTAAAGTCCAGGAAAATGCCAGCAAATGAGAAAATGCGCTTTAAGGATCAGTTGAGAAACACTTCACACATTCACCACTTCATGTTGCAGTACCTTAATCGTGCAACTCTACAAAAAGAGACTTTTAACATTTCATTGCAGATATTTTAAATCCATGACCACATTTGTTTTTCTTTAGTTAATAATTTAATGCATCATGCAGCTATCCAGCGTGCTGGAACAGCGGAATTCAAATCTGTGCTCTGAATCCAATTTCCTGCCCTGGATTTGTAGATAATTTATTGCATAATTAATAGTCTTTATTATTATCTGTTGAGTTAGAGCAGCTGCTTCATCACTTTAATTAACGACCGGTGTTTACAAAGTTCTGGACCAAAAATTGGATTCAAGGTTCAGTTCTCTAGTTTACGATGGGAAAAGGATATAATCATACTTCCTAAAGTATGATCTTCCTAGAAATCCTCTAACTTATTATTGATACATACAGTTACAACTGAGGCCAAATAATAACTAACCAGCTTCAGAGTTAAAGTCGACAGTGTTTTCCTAAATGTCTTGCAGTGACCAGACATATGCTATATAAAGTACACCCTAAACAAATACAAGATGAATTATGTATTTGTGCCCAAAATAAGAAGAGACAGCACAGATAAAAAAAAGAAAAAGGTAGCACCTGTGAGTTCAGCAAGGCTGCCCTGTTCTCCAATGTGCCTCCTGTAAAGTGTCTTCAGCACTTTAGCACTGCCGAACCTCTTAAAGCGTCTCCTCACATTACTGTAGAACCACTCCAGAGACTGGGCCTTCAGCAGTCTGCAAACACACACACACACACACATACATACACACACTTTTAGAGTGGGACAATGATAAAAGTGCAATTAGAAGTAACAATATAATTTCATATTGCCAAATTAAATGCCAAATTAAAATAAAAGGAAAGTTACAGTAAACCAAGAGAAACCAAGATTATACAATCACTATGTAATTGTGCTCATTCTACAGGATGATGACCATTCTACAAGAATTACAATAAAAAATAAAACTGCTCCGGTCCTGGTATAGCATGTTCAGCTAACTACATTTCAGTTTTGGCCTAGTGGTTATGGGCTAGGCCCCATAATCAGAAGGTTGTGGGTTTGAGTCCCAGACCAATGGGTTGCAAACACCGGTACCCGGATGCTAGACATGGCTGCACCCTGCTGCTTATGTGTATAGATTAAATGTAGAGAAGCATTTTGTTGTGGTTTACTGTGTGCTGTGCCGTGTTTCACAATGAAAAAGATTCACTTTCACAGAAACTATGGCTTTACAAAAGAGAGGCCAATTTCAGAAGTAAATAATGGGCTGATGTACTGAAAAAGACTGTTGCTGAATAGAACTGGAATGGAAGAAACATGCTGAAGTAGTGAATGTGGCCTCACAGTGGCAACAATTTTATAAAAGGAATATATTTATTTACAGTACCGTGCAAAAGTTTAGGTAGGTGTGACAAAATGCTGTAAACAAAGAACGCTTTCAGAAATGGAAGTGTTCATCATTTATTTTCATCAATCAACAAAATGCAGTGAATGAACAAAAGAGAATCTAAATCAAATCAATATTTGCTGTGACCACCCTTTGCCTTCAAAACAGCATCAGTTCTTCTAGGTACACTTGCACACAGTTTTTGAAGGAACTCTGCTGGTAGGTTGTTCCAAACATGACTGTGTTTCAACCTCCGTGTGACATTGATGATCATCAGTACCTGTTTGGTAAAACTGGTTGATCAGACACCGACTATAATCCTACAGAATCCCAGACTTTGTGCAAGTGTACCTAGAAGAACTGATGCTGGTTTGAAGGCAAAAGGTAGTAACACCAAATATTGATCTGATTTAGATTTTTCTTTTGTTCGCTCACTTTGCATTTTGTAATTTGGTAAAAATAAACAATCATTATTTATATTTCTGAAAGCATTCTTTGTTTACAGCATTTTTTCACACCTGCCTAAAACTTTTGCACAGTACTGCATATGTATATATGGTTTGAGTTTGACATATTTTTCATTCTTTTCTTTTTTTACCTGAAGTGATTTCCAAGTTTAACAGTGATACAAACTGAGCCATCTCAGAAACCAGGAACCTAATTGATAGGCACTACAGGAAATGAACAGCAGTACAATTACACTGACTAATCTGCTATGCTGAATATGTCTTGGAAGAAATAGTAAAATGTGTGACAAAGCAGAGCGCATGCTCATACAATATGCAGACTCAAAATGACTGGACAAATCAAATGTACCTTGTACTCAGAACAAGAGACAATTTACCTCTCAGGGCAGAAAGAACTCACATATACTGGCTCAAAACAGAATACAAAAGCCTGAAAGATACAATTTCTTAATAATATTGCTATAATTATCCATAAAAAAAGTGCTTCTCTGGACTAACAACATGACCCATGCAACATTAAATATAATGGTACCTAATAAGTGATATTCTGGGTCAGCATTTGATAGTTTCTGTAAATATACTGTGGCTGAAACATTCAGACATGCCCACTCATTCTGCATTAGCAACAACAGCAAAAAAGCTAACAGTAAACTGCATTCTGTACTTCATATCTGCCTTTCCAAAGCTGCAGTCTGGTTTCTGATGTAAAATGAAGAACTCAAATGCTAGACAAACATCTTGTATCACTAAAACTTTACCCACATTCTTTGTTTTCGAGATTGTTAATGTAATTGACTCCTTTGCAACCCACAGAGTGTCTGGAAGGAGCAGTTCTCTTTAGAGGAACAGATGGCACTAAACCTGACACTTTACCACTCATTGCAGCACTCCCTCTATTCCAGAGACATTGCACTCTTCGGAGGGGACTTGTAATGATTTGGCTAATTCAACTTAAAATGCAGAACCAATTGTGTACATTATTTTTAAAAAGCTAAACAACTTGTTTCCTTTTTTTACATAATGACGAAGAATCGTTTTGATAATAATGAAAATAAATGAAATGCCACATGGCATATGTAGGGGTGCTGGTGGTCTAGTGGGAGGATACTCCGCTATGGACCAAGAGGTTGCAGGTTCAGCACTACCACCATTTGGCTCCTTAGCAAAACCCTTAACCCCAAGTTGCTCCAGGTGGACTGTCCCTGTATTAGGAATTGCAAGTAGCACTGGATAAGATAAGATAAGATATAATAAGATAAGAGCGTCTGCTAAATGTTGTAAATGTAATCTTCTATACAGAGCTCTGTGAAGTACCATTTAGTGCAATTCCTTTTTTTTTTCTGGTTGCACTGAAAGTTACATCACCGAAGCATAATTCTGTTATTTCAGGACTAATAAATCTTCTGAGCAGTAAACACAATGTTTATAAGCAAACTTAACTAAACTCAGATTTCATGAACTTTTGGGAATTAACAGTAATTGTATGGGAATGGAAAAAGAGACTCTAAAAGCACTTAGCATAAGCATGCAGAAAATCAAAAATACAGATAAAATCGCAAAAAAAGAGCAAAAAAAAAAAATGCATCACGCTTCAGTGGATGAATTCATGGTTGACCATATCTTGCAAAGGCCATGATCTGCACACCTTCAAAGTCTCTAGTACATTATCATGAAAGCCTGCCTTTGTGCCAAGCCAATGCTGAATAGTCTGCTATTAACTGCAAAAATCACTCACCTGCCCTTCTCACAGGGGAAGCAGAGCCAGCCTTTGTCGGTGCTAGAATAGGAGCAGCAGCGCTTGCAGACGTTGTAGTGGCAATCCAGGCAGCGGCAGCGCGGCTTGAGCAGGAAGGTAAAGCGTGAGCAGCAGCGAATGCAGCAGCGCTGGTTAAAGCTACGCTGACGCGTGAGCAAGACACACCGGGTATCCTCGTCATCCAACTCCTGCTTCAACTCACTGGGAGAGAGAAACAGTCAGAGAGAGAGAGAGAGAGAGAGAGAGAGAGAGAGAGAGAGAGAGAGAGGGGGAGAGGATGAGTAAGTGAAAGTATGTTATGCTTTTTTGGAAGGCAGCTCCACTTATTGCATACAATGTCAGGAGAAAAATGCAAAGTGCATGAGAGAGACAGATGGAGAGTGAAAGAATTGAAATAGAACACAAGACATAAAAACCCATTTGGTAAGACAAGGAAAATAACGTAAAAAGACACTGCTCATACCTGAGTGAGCAGTGAACTTGACCTCTCGGAGTGAGTGCTGTGTTTATAAAGTGCTCTCCCACCTGCACATTTTTACATGATGATTAGGTGCAATTCAGTTCATTTCAAATGAGAACTGTTACATTAAACTTGAGTAGCTATAGATCATCTTATAACTGCTGCTAAAATAAATAAATTACTGAATTAATTCTGAGACAGGAAGGGAGAAAATAAGGTGATGCAGCATGGAAAGAGGGAGGTCCAGAAAGAGTGAGAGCAAGAGAGAGAGTCTGTGCACCTTAGTAAGAGCTTATTTCCAACTGCTCAGCCTCTCTGAGCATGGCCCAGAGCATACTCATTACCGGTGATTACAGACAGCAGCCTGGTCTGATTAGGCTTAGGAAATACACACACGCACGCACGCATGCACACACACGCACACACACACACACAAACACCATAATCTTGGTAGATTAAAACAGAGAGCAGAGAGAAAGTAGAAAAAAAATAAATAAATGTTTGGGTAAACAACGATTGCATAATGACAAAGTGTAAAGAGAAGGACACTACATTTATTCTAGTGTTAGTCATGCTGCAGTGCAAATATTACAAAATAACAAAAACAGCACATTAATATGTAGTATTCAGCTTTACAACCCGCTGAAAGCAGTGCTATTCACCCTAGTCACACCACACCCCACCAACACATGCATGCTTTTGTGGTAGAACAGTTATTGACTCATGAATAAGTGAAAATAGCACAAATAAACCTTTTTGCAGGTATACTGAAAGCATAATGATATCCACACAGTGGGCCGTTTCCACTGTGCTTATTGCTGGACTGTGGCCTGTTATGTATGCACTGCAGGGTTTGGCACTGGCAGGGAAATCTGCCCTGGGCCAAAAGGTGAGAATTCAACCCAGGAGATATGAACAGAAAGAGCTCGAAACCTAATATGCTTAAACAGCACAGTGTTGAAAAATATTACAGTTTTGTTAGAACTAATAGTGATAAAGGTGAAGCAGGCATTCCATGTATTTTCAATGAACCTCCCAACAGAATACCCAAACTGTTAACAGGTCAGTTTTCTCAGAATTTGCTACATTAGTACATTAGAACATTTATCTCAGCAGCATGCAAATAGGTGAAAGACAGTTGCTGAGCTACGCTGGTTGAGCATGCTCACTGCTGCAAGCTGGTCATGTACACAACAAAAAAAAAAATGTTGTGCAGTGTACATCATGTCCTCAGAACACAGTGTCAGACACTGCTTACTACATCGTTTCTGTCATGTGGCAGGAAATATTCTTTTTCCAAAGCAAGTATGTGAATTCCACATTTGCAAAAAAAAAAGCAAAAGAATGACATGGTGTTAAAATGATGTCAAATGTAGAAAAAACATACAGAAAACATACCTTTATTCAAATAAAAGGATTAAGCAGGGATATCATAGGCATTGTCCACTAACCTGTGTCATGTTTTGTGGCTCTCTGCCCTGACTCATTAATCTAAAGGTATATAGATCTCAGCGAGTCAGGACAGAGCCGTCGGTCATTGTCTGATGTTTTCTTGAATGTTTTATGTTTATGTTTAATAAAACCCCTTTCCGTAATCCTGACTCCGTATTTATGTCCAGACAATCAACCACAGCATGACAACCTATGACTTATGACACAAGTTATATCACAACAGTATCTGTCATTTCTAACAGAGACAGGAAGATATGAAGCACAAGCACTAAAGTTTACTGAAGATAATTACTATTGTTTTATCTTCACCTAAAATCTTAAACAAAATGGCATTCAGCCTGCTCCCGTGTGAGGGTTGTTATTTGGAATAATAATCACTCTGGTCACTCTAACCTTACCTGGTCCAACTGAAATGGCTGCTATTATGCATAACTGAGGTGTGCACGTTGCTGTTCATTTTCCTCAAATGCTTCATTGAGATATTTAAATAAAGAAATAAATATTCAAATAGGGTGACATAGCAATCCACCGTGCCTTGCAATTGATCCCATCAAAATATGCAATGCTAAAAATGCTACTGGAAGCCAAATGCATCACCCAAATGTCTTGGTTACTGCCCCATAAAAGTCAGGTACACCGTTCTTAATCTATCAGATTATAGAAAAGCACTCATTACCAATCTTAGATGTGACTGCAATGAACATTGCAGCTATTACATAATTTCCCATCTGTCTGAAAAATTTGATTTAATTTTAATGAGAAAGACATTACTGCTTGTATTACTGGGTCTCTTGCGTCCTAATTTCCAGGGTGAAAATTTTCTTCATCTGGTTGATCGAGCTAAGAAATGTATCAAAAGAAAGGAGGGAGAGAGAACAAGAAAGATATGATTAAAATAGGATTTTCTTCCCTTTCTACCTTGTTTCCCAACTTATGGGTGGGCCATGTGTGAAATACACAGGAAATACTGACACAATTTATGCTGAAAAGCATTTTGTGATGTATTTTTTTTTAAGATAATAAACTAAAAAGTAGCATTCTGTTTTGTTGTGACTGTTGCAATGCTGACACACTAAAGATTGATCTTCTCCACAAGTACTTTCTGTCCGCCACCTTTTTGCTTTTACCACGAACTCATAAATCCCCAATTCTGTGTAGAGTGCATTCAAAGTGCAGCCTCAACTCCTAAATTGCATGCTTCATTCTAGTGTTACAAATATGCCCTGCAAATATTGTATCAGAACAGCTCTTTAAAACATATGAAAAAAATAATCTCTTACTACTATGACAACATTTCAGTACACCACTGGTCTAGGATAAAGATTAGGATATAAATTGAGACTTTGAGGCGGTTAGAACATAACAGTGAGTAAATTCTCTTGCGCATTCTCTCAGACCTGAAGGATTAATCACTAATCTTGAAACTCGGATTTGCACAAGTTGTGAAAAACAACAACAGTGCAGTCGTTTTAAGCTGCAGAGAGTGAGCTAGATGATCAACAATGAATGTACAAGCACACCTCTCAAAAAAGAGAGAAGCAAACAATGTGAGAAACTTGATGTGGGCGCATCAGTTGGCTTACATAAAAGCAGCCTTTCTTGGACCATTAGGACCCTTCCTAAACCCAGGGTCCCTCTGGGTCACTCTGGGTCATCATTTCCTTTGTAACCCTTCATAATCTAATTATACATATCATTTAACATCATAGGACAAATGGTATTCGTAATGACCAAATAGACTAATAGACAAATAGTTTATTCTAATCTAGTTAAGTACATTTTACTTACATTTAATTATCATTTTTTCATAAACAAGACAATGCGATATTACATTTATGGTTCATTTATCCTGTCCACAATGTGTTTAGCAAACTGAACGCCAAATCAGACCTGAAAACAAATTGTGTATCCTCACAGCATCTATTGGAAGCATGCCTGATACACAAAGCTTCTCCATCTGTCCAGCCAAAATAAAGATGCACAAAAAAGAGAGTAAACAACCACATCCGAGGACTTGCTTTTCAAGATCTGCAAGACATAGCCCAATAAACACAAACTGATACACACGCCTTGTGTTGTTAAAATGCCTTGTTTTCTTGAGTTCCTCTGATGACAGAACAGAACATATTCACATTGACATTGTATGCAACCGAACACTGTCTCAGTCAGAACACCCATATTGTTATTGCTACTCCATTTCTGCTGCTTGGAAGTTGTTGGTCCCTCAGTTGCTTTCTAATTTCTGAATTTCTGGCCAGCTCCTGTGGTGTCGATTGAGAAATTGAGAAGCAGGATGCAGGGAAGTATTCCCCAACTGGGAAAGGAAAGGACAGACAGAAGCCACTGCTTGCATGAGATGAGAGGTGTTAAGCTTTGATGCAATACATTTTGGTACAAAATATCTAGGAGTAGGGGTGTGATCCTATCATTAGCACAGGTGAGAATGTTGAGGAGCACAAGGCTGGAGATCCCTCGGTCATGCTCACTGAGTTAGATTAGCAGACTAGATGTGCTAAAAGGATGGTGGTGCTTGAAATCATTGTTCTTCCTCTGTTAACCATGGTTACCTGCAAGCAAACCCGTGCAATCATCATTGCTTTGCACAAAAAGGGCTTCACAGGTAGGATATTGCTGTGAGAAAGACTGCACCTAAATCAACCATTTATCAGATCTTTAAGGAGAGGAGAACCATTTATCAAGAACTCAGTTTTTGTGCAGAATCAGGGCACCACCAGTGCAGAGCTTGTTCAGGAATGACAGTAGGCAGGTATGAGTGGATCTGCTTCCACAGTGAGGTGAAGACTTTTGCAGGATGGCCTGGTGTCAAGAAGGGCAGCAAAAAAGTCACTTCTCTCCAAGAAAAACATCAGGGACAGACTGATATTTTGCAGAAGTTACAGGGATTGGACTGCTGAGGATGGGGGTTCCTCTGATGAATCGCCATTCTTTTTGTTTGGGGAGTCCAGAAAAAAGATGAAGAAAAGATCTCCAGAGAAGAAAAGATGAGCACTACCATTACTCCTGTGCCATGCCAACAGTAAAGCATCTTGAGACTATTCATGTGTGGAGTTCCTTCTCAGCCAAAGGATCAAGCTCACTCATGAATTAAAAATAGTACCAAAACATCCCCTGAGTGCAGCTTCCCCCAACAAAAACTCACAAATTCTGACAAACTTCAAGCATTGATTATGCGAGCATAGGCTCCATCAGTCAGGAATTGGCCCAGAGGTTGATTGGCAGCCAGTGATTGAATTGCAGAGGTCTTGAAGCCAACACTGCAAGTACTGACTCTTTGCATAAACTTCATGTAATTTAAAAAAAAAAAGAAAACTTATGAAATGCTTAAAATTTTACTTGCAACACTTACTTAAAAACATCTGACAAAAAGATCTAAAAACACTGAAGAAGCAAACTTTGTGAAAACTGATACATTTGTCTGCAGCTGTATACTCTGAAATATCCTCAAAAACCAAAGGCACTGCTCCAATGATTTCAAGGTAAGAAAGGTGAGTTTCTAATTTGTTTTCATTACAAGTAGCCCATTACTTCATGGCTCATTGTCTGTCAGAGGGCGCAGTTGCTCTGGAAGAAGTGATATTGTCCAAATGAGACACATAAATATTTGGCACTCAGTTAAAGCGCTAATGGGTTTCTGGGAACATTTTTTCTTTCTCCTTGGTGTTGAAAAACACATGCCCACCATTCCAGAGGATTAATGGCTGTGCCTTCAAGATACAGCTATAAAAGATTATGTCCTTCTGATAAGGTTGCCAGTGTAGGTCCTACAGCCTGTTATACAACTGTAGCACCGAACAGACTTTATATATCAATTTAATAGCTGCAAACTCAATAAAATTCAACAAAATCCAGAAAAAAGCAGTCCACATTAATGTAAAAGATACCATTTAAAGATACATTTCTATCTACTACTCCACTGTTAATACCTTTTTACAAGACATGCAAATCTACCAAAGCAATCAGTTCCCTGGTTAAAGCCAGAGCATGTCCTTCAGACTTAAATATAAGAACTGCTTCCATCTTCCCTCCTTTGGGGCTTCTGCTAAATAACCTAAACTACAGGCTTAATCTGATCAGGGATCAATACACACAACATCACAGCCTACCTCTGCATACATAACAATATGAATAATTCTTATTTATATATGCTCTGTTACATATTAATGTGATAGCCCTAATATGCATATGCAAATAAAACACAATATTGCTAATAATACACCATAACAATACACTGCACTATATATGATTCGCAAACTCTCCAAGATATGAAGAGATAAACTGCCTTTTTCTGGCTCTAATGTGGCAGGGAAGAGAAAATGTAATTAATTAATACTGGCCTCCACAGTCAGGCAGATG
The DNA here is from genome assembly GCA_017165825.1 of Hepsetus odoe. Taxonomy (NCBI): domain Eukaryota; kingdom Metazoa; phylum Chordata; class Actinopteri; order Characiformes; family Hepsetidae; genus Hepsetus; species Hepsetus odoe. Next base: position 19,369,606 of record CM029388.1, read on the forward strand.
ATGAATAAATATTCAGATCATTGTGAATGTCTTTCCAATGGTTTTAATCAAAACACTGAGAAAAAGAACCAAGCTGAGCTGTTTTTAAAATGTGAGGTCTTCTTTATTCCCCACTGAGGTCAAGCATTATGCATTTCTTTTCTAAATTATTATGCTGCCACACCACTTACCTTTCAAATGATGTGTGTCTCATATGAGATTTAGCCACAGTACAACCCTTTTATAGTATTCATAAGCATGTATAAAAGAGATTTAAAACTATCGCTTTAAATCGAACCATTAAAATAATATTCACATTTTACTTGCCAAAAGGTTTGCTTAACTAATGGCTACATGGGGAAAAAGACAAGATTAGTGTAGGAAGGACCTCTGCTTATCAGTCCAATTACATACTGGTGCCAGAAACAGTCATTAATCACAGTAGAGAAATCCATTACTGGAAGAGGGGTTAAAAGCATTTTCGGTGTTCTTTGTTTACCCTTATGATGTAGTGTATTTGAACTGTTAGGAAGCTCATATGAGTGTCTTAAAGGAGAACTAGTGTGCTCATTCTTCAGAATTATATTCTTAATTTCTTAAATTCATGATTTCAATCTTTGAGTCTACTAAAATAGATGTATTCAGTGTTCAAAAATGTGATTATTTCTCTTTGCCTCTTAAACTTTACTGTATCTTTAAAGCCCCCTGCCAACTCTGAACTGGTCCTTTCACAACACTGAAACACATTAATTGTACCGATGCTGTTCAGAGTCTCTTTAATACTTCACACAGACAACACACTTCAGGGGCTCTTATTCTTGGTTTAAAATTACAGAAGGACGTGGTCATCGCATGAAATAAGATGTGTTAGGTCACTTTCAGATGTGAACAAATTCAAAATTCAAAACAGTTCGCAATCATGATCTAAGAAAACATTTCATTTCAAAGAAATTAGAATGTATATTTATAAATATAAACAATGTTTATATGTCAATGCAGTGTAACATTGTATAATCTACTGCACAGCATCTTCAAGGTTTTCATGCATCAGAACATACTTCATGCTGTTTTGAACATCTACAAGATTACTGGTTATAACCTTGTGTTATGTTCTTAAAAAAAAAAAAAAAAAAAGTACAGTACTCTTAATAATCTTTAGATTGTATAAGTTTTTTATACTCATATCTTTATGATACAAATTCGCTTGCCCATAAAGCAAACTGGAAGTATATTCCTGGTCTCAGGAAGTACGCTGCAGTGAGACAGGGAAGGGAGGACCCTTCCTGCCCTTTGTGTGGCATTAAAAGCATGACAAAGAATGATAGGAAATCTGTCGTGTAGTCTGGCAATGTCTGGAACACCGTTTTTAAATAATCTACTCAGCTACTGTGGCTAAAGCAGTAAAACCGCTATGCATGCAAATATATGTCTTAAAACATACACAAGTTTGTATTGCTGTTTTTTGCAGGCTCTTTCCATTTACTTTTATTTGGAAAATACAGTCTTCCATAACTTAACCCTATCTTTGTCCTCGAAAACAAAACAAAAAATACATTTTTTCCACAAATAAATAAATACACATCCACAAAAAGCACTTTTCTTTATGAGGACCAACCAAATGCCTCCACAAGGGCAACATCTTGGGCATCTTGGGGATATTACTCTCTGGCCATGAGCTACATACATGGTCAAAATACTAGACGAGAATTGGATGTTTACTATTTGGAATTTTTGAAGAATTTTTAAAGACTGATTCAATACTGGTCATGTCTCACTGACCTCAGTCGCCCTTCTTCCGTCTTGCGCAGTCTCATGTCTCTCTGCACCACCTGTAGCACATGCTCTGCCTCCTCCTCCGTCAGACTAGACAGGTCGAGCTTGCGCCCCATTACTCAAATCCTCACAGCCACGTGTCCAGGCTCCGTTTATGTCTGCATTGGAAAAAATTGTTTTTTCACTCCCATGTGTGTACATGCACAGTCTTCATTAAGTGTATTAAACTGCATCAAAATGTGTTGCAGTTCTTTGTTTTATTCACACCGCTTTACCCAAATTACATTTTGTACCTTTAATGGTATACTTGCACTATTTGTCCCTTTAGGGGAAATAAAACATACTTGTACTTTCGTTTTTATCAAACATCACAACCATCAGACTTAATACAAGCTTGGAAAAGCTAACAAACCTGAGGTACTTGAGGCTCAAAAAACAAAGGCACTTGTTTGAAAAAGAAATAAGTCAACCTGCAAGGCAAGTCAGGTGCACAACGGTACAGAAAAAATTTACTTTAGGTTTGTTTCTTGTTGCACCACTTCCCCTTAGAGTTAGAGAGAGATACAGAGTGAGGGAGAAGGAAAAACCTGCAGAACACTGCAAAATTGGATGGCAGCAGCATGTGCGGATAGGGTGCAGGCTTTTCTCTCACACCACAAAAAAAAAAAAAAAAAACTCTGGCAGTTCTGTGCAGTCTGAAAGGCACAGCATCTGTTGAGCCAACATTGAGAGTAAATACAAAAGCCCTCCTGTCCTTGAGGTGTAATAGCTATGTGTGGAGCCAAGCTGCGTGACAGGTTAAGTGGCCAAGTCTCAGACACACAGTGTTTAAACACCTATCAGCACCCAGATACTGACTGACTCCAATCATCAACCAACTACTGACAGACTCCAATCATCAACCAACTACTGACCGACTCCCATCTTCAACCAACTACTGACCGACTCCCATCAGCGCCCAGATACTGACCGACTCCCATCAGCGCCCAGATACTGACCGACTCCCATCAGCGCCCAGATACTGACCGACTCCCTTCAGCGCCCAGATACTGACCGACTCCCATCATCGCCCAGATACTGACCGACTCCCATCATCGCCCAAATACTGACCGACTCCCATCAGCGCCCAGATACTGACCGACTCCCATCAGCGCCCAGAAACTGACCGACTCCCTTCAGCGCCCAGATACTGACCGACTCCCTTCAGCGCCCAGATACTGACCGACTCCCATCATCGCCCAAATACTGACCTTCTCCCATCATCGCCCAAATACTGACCGACTCCCATCAGCACCCAGATACTGACCGACTCCCTTCAGCACCCAGATACTGACCGACTCCCTTCAGCACCCAGATACTGACCGACTCCCATCAGCACCCAGATACTGACCGACTCCCTTCAGCACCCAGATACTGACCGACTCCCTTCAGCACCCAGATACTGACCGACTCCCATCAGCACCCAGACCCTGTCACCAACACAGTGAAGTAAAGAGTCCATTGCCCCACAGCAGGAACACAGTGTTCATCAGGAGGCTCCAGACCGAGTTAACACACACCTGAACATGTGTCACACTCCACCGGAACAACAGCGAGTCCTAACCGGCCGTGCTGACGTCTCATCAGTTTCCCCAGAACTTCACAGCTGCACTTCAGGAAAACACCACCTTCTGGCTGACATGAGTACTTTATCTTCTCTTTCCAATCACAAACATCTTTCTGATATAAAGTAAATCTCATTTGCTCCAGTTTCTGCCGTTAAAAGCGAATTAAGAGGGAGTTTCGGAGGAGCGGGTCTGTCAGGGCGGCTGTAGCGGCGACTCACCTCTCTCTCAGTGATTCACTGCAGCCTCACAGAGCCACCGACAGAGAGGAGTTAAAAAGGTCCACAGACATGTCTCCAGTGACCGGAGCTCGGTGGAAATACGGACCCTTTTTTCCCGGAGCATGAGAAGCTCACACGCCCCATTCACCCCGCACACCCGAGCGCCACTCGCGAGACGCCACCTGAGCTTTAAGGCGCGAGTCAGCCAATCAGAACGATCCGAATCACCAGCGGTCTGCAGCAGCGGGTTTAAATCTCTCCGCGTTTACATCGCCATTTACCCTAACGCACCACTTTATAACCTTTTCGTCATTATTTCACATTCAGTTCGGTATGGACATTTTCAGAAACAACCACAGGACGACAGTATTTGGAAGTTTGATTCAGAGTCGACTCTTTCTGACTCTTGATTCATTGATTCACAAAGCAATTCAACTTTATCCGTTTTTAAAGAATCAATGAATCGGTACCGTGAACTGGTTCAGTGTAATGGTTCAGCATGCATGTATGACAGCTGTCGCATGTAGACAACTGTTGTCGTTTGTAACACTCCTCCTTTATATCATTTATCACACGATTTAGTATCATTTAAGTCACTGCCTACCCCTGATCAGTAACACTGCAGCTTTTAGACAGGTATATTTAAATATAAATATAAATAAATAGATCTAAATATTTTAGAACATAAAAATAATTGACATATGTGATGCTGATAATGTTAGTGGTGAAATAACACAAAATCTTTACAGTTTTCCCCTCGCAACACTTGGCGTGCATGACTGCCCATAATGCTAATGGTCTAAAATCTAAAATAGATCTAAAATCCTCTCTCAAACATATCATAAAACCAAGTCTACGGCATCAGGCAGCATAATAGTAACCACTTTATGTAAAATAACCTTCACTGAGACTGCTTTTAGAGTCATTAACACCTTGACCCTCTGGTTCTTATCACCACCATTCTGGAGTGCAGGGAGTAGAGGTGGAGCAGGTGGAGGAGTGTAAACACTTGGGGTGCACACTAACAAGGAGTGCGTTAGGGAGGTAAAGAAAACAGTGCTGGCAGGTTGGAATGGGTGGAGGAGAGTGGCAGGAGTGATCTGTGACAGACAAGAAAAGGATGGTTTACAAGATGGTAGTGAGGCCAGCTATGTTACCCGGGTTGGATGAAAAGAGAGGCAGAGCAGCTGGAGGTGCCAGAGTTAAGGATTCTGGGAGTGATGATGATGGACGGTTTATTAAAGGGACAGCTCAGGTTGATCTGGAGATAAAATCAGAGAAACCATCGTTCTGATTTTGCCTAGAATCGGACATTCCGCATCAAACCCCCTCTAAATAACGTAAAATAACAAAAACAATATGTGGAACTCCCAGTGTAACCACCATCATAACATCATTTTATTGTCAGGAACATGGAGTGGGGGAATGAAAACTCAAAGAACTGCAGCATCTGATTGCTTAGCAAAATAAATACGAATGGACTCTACTGCGCTAATCCGACTCACATGTTCCTTCAGTCAGCTGCCTCAAGAAGTGGCAAAGAGTTCCAAAGTACACACATTCCTTCTCTCAGACTCACTTTATCGCTCAGTGATTCTGTAAGAGCTCTGAAGGACGTTCACAGCGTTAGAATGTCAGGTTGTAAAAGTGTATTCAGCTCGTAAATCAGTTCATAGCAGTACGCTTACAGTTCAGCGTTCATGTTTGAAGAAAATTTAAATGTAGTAACTGTATTCATGTTGCTGCCCAACTAACTGTGCCTTTGCTTAAAATTAGACTAAAGTAGTGTGTTGTACAAGGCCATATACATATTCATATCCCTCATTTTGGAGTGTGCTTCCTAGTTCAGTAGTTAAGGTACTGTCCAGTGCAAAAGGATGACCAATTGTCAAAATCAAACTAAAGCACTGGAAATGATGGCATGAACATTTTCACATTTCACCACACGCTCCCAGTAAGTCATACTGTGCTTAATCAACAGTTGGATGTGGTTTGAGCATGTTAAGAGAATGTATGATGATTTTATGGAAAAAAGAGGCAGTAGTCTAGTGGTTAGGGAGTTGCCCCCGCATCGGAAGATTGTGGGTTGCCCTCAGGTACCCCTGAGCAAGGTACCGTCCCCGTTACTGCTCCCTGGGCGCTTTCAATAGCTGCCCACTGCTGCACGGTGTTTGAGTGCATGGGTTAAATGCAGAGGTCCAGTTTTGTTGTGGTTCACTGTGTGCTGTGCCATGACTTCGCAATGACAAGAGTTGTCACTTTCACTTCACTTTTTCAAAAGTCTTGTCAGCAACATTAGCCTCTTATCTCCAATGTTAAAAGAGAAGAAGCCAAATTTGCAAGCAGTTTTTGCCGATGGACTCTGTATAAGGTTAATAAAAAATAAAGTTGATAATCTTATGATGAACATGCGTACATTTTTACAATGTACTGTTGTGCCCCTTTTAGAACCTGGCATCAGCCCTACAATCCTTATCAATGTTCAGAAAGTCGGGTAGATCCTCATAATCCTTTGAACTTGGCTGAAGATATTTAATCCTACCCATTAAAAGAGGCTCCACACTGTGCACACATTGGCACAGAAATTGTATGTTTACAAAGAATCTAAAAGAAACCTGCTGTGAGCTTGCAGGGTGACTGAATTATGAACCAAAGAGGAATGAAAGCTTTCATTTCAAGGAAAGCCGTGTGATTAGTAGACTGGATGAAAATAATTGCATCCTTAAAGTCTCCTTCTGAAAAGCAATGATTTATGGTGGACATAAGTATAATCCAAAACCAGCAGTTGCTAATCTCTTCGGCTCATCTCGTTTGACTTCATAGGATACAAAGATTAGTGCTGAACTCTTGATGCACAATTTGTGAGCGCCATCGTTTAGTCCAGGGGAGGCCCACTCTTTGGTTCAGCTCAACTGATAATCACCAGGTTTAGTTTAGGATACTGGAGTTCCCCGCTTTTGTCCTTCATCAGAATATATATTTGCACTCTCAGCCTAACAGTGATATGTGAGAAAAAGCCAGATGCACTCAGGGTAAGATTACCATTTCTCTACCATGTCAGTGCCACTGCTGTGCTGAAAATGGTTCACCAATCAAATAATCTATAATCCACTGTCAGAAGAAAGTAGATAGAAAGTGAGCAATGATGAGCGAGGAACTGCGTATGACAGTATAAGGGCTTACTGTCTATGAATGAACACCTGCTTACTGGAGCTGGAAGGTACCGTGAAAGTTTTTAGCTTTTCACATTTTATGTTTTAGATTCGCCTTATAGTGATCTTACCCTCACCCCAGCCTGAGATCTTGAGATGCCTCAGACACCGACTGACCTTTTTACTTAGGAATACTCTATAATTTTCTACATCCACCTTTCCTTCTATCCTCAGAAGACCCTGCCACAGAAAAAAAAATATCGCTACAGCATGATGACCATAGTAAACAGGGTGGCGTAGGGTGGTAGGGGCGTAGGGTGGTGGTGGTCTAGTGGTAGGATACTTGCCTATAGAGCCATGGCTCAAGAGGTCCCAGGTTCGAATCCCACCTCCAGCACTACCACCACTGGGTCCCTGAGCGAGACCCTTAACCCTGAATTGCTCCAGGAGGACTGTCCCTGTAATTAGGACATGGAAGTCGCTCTGGATAAGAGCATCTGCTAAATGCCATAAATGTAAACAAGTGTTCCAAAATGCCAAAAAAAAGCCAGAAAAGGTATACTTATATTTGGAGAAAGGCTTGGTGTTGGATTCTAGTAATAATAGTAAAAGTAGTAGAAACATAAGAAAACACAGGGAAATGAAACTTCCAACTTCCAAACTAACAAAATGCTCAATCAGTTGAAGTTCTGTGATTCTAATAAAGGAGGCGATTAGTGGGAGACTCCTAACCACACGTCCACTAACATCTGTAAATTCCATGGAAGTACAATCAATAAAAATAAAGCTGTAATCTATATCCCTTTGTAACCCTGCCTTAAATACAAAGAAGTCACTTGAGTCCTAGTTGATAGAGCACAGATAAATTATGTAAAATGAACATTGTTTACTCTGCTGTGCCTCCTCAAATCACCCAGTAATGTTCCTTTAGATACTTTTTTCATGGGAAAACTGACAGACTGTTGATAAGAATGCAGTCCAGCTCTACTTACATTTTGTTTACAGAAGTACTTCTTGGGAACAGTTTGCATGTGTGTGTGTGTGTGTGTGTGTGTGTGTGTGTGTTTTGTGTGTGTGTGTGTGTGTGTGTCACTGGTACTCCCACTGTCAAGCCTTCTGCATCTGGTTGTCATTAGCTCGGTGAATATAAAGCGGCCTCAGTGTGTTGATGAGCTGTAAAGGGGCTTCGGAATGGGAATGTTAACAGTGCTTGGACTGCAGCTCTGCCTGCTTGCATTGAGTCTTAGTGCAGAAATCTCTAATAATTACTCAGCTTCTGACACCGACAGCGGTGCAGAACTGAAAAGTATTGAACTCCCACTAAACTTTGAAACGGGAGATGGAGCTCTGCATCAGGCTGAGGTAAGATCTAACCCTGAATTATTAGCAGTGAAGAGAGCAAAAATTTAAGCTCAACAAACCAAAAAGGTTTGAGGTCTTAAAGCAATGTTCTGACTTGACATTAACATGTAAATCTCATCAGTGCGTAGAGGATGGCTAATTTCTGTGAATCACTGTGTAGCAGGATGTTTGCATGTTGTAAACAGACACCAGTTTCATATTTTCAGAGCAAGCAATTGAGCTTGAGCAATTGCAACTCACACTCTGGTCTGTTCTGCTGCCTTTGGTAAAAAAAAAAAAAAAAAGAAAAGAAAAAAGCGAAAGCCAGTCTATGTTCATAAATGACTAATGTAACATTTAATATTTGGTCAGTGTATTATAAGGATAATAAAAATATCCCCAAATAAGAGTTATAGTTGCAGAACCCTTCATTGTTTGCAGATGACATCGTGATCTGTAGCGAGAGTAGGAAGCAGCTCGAGGAGACCCTAACGAGGTGAAGATATGCTCTAGAGAGGAGAGGAATGAAATGCAGACTAAGACTAAGACAGAATACATGAGTGTGATGAAAGCTAAGAGTAGTGGAACGATAAGAATACAGGGAGTAATGAAAGTGAGTATTTGTCATTGTGAAACAGCACAATGGCCTTGGTGGATCAGACGGATGTTTGTCAAGACCAATCCGAGACCAGACAATCAAGTACAAGCGATGCTCTTTTAGATAGGCCACTTTTTTTCCCCTGGTGAAAAAGATGCACAAGCAAAAATGAAAAATGATCAAAACAAAATTCTTTCAATGCTTCATTGCACTCTGACGGTATTGCATCTCTGTAATCCCATTCACAGCGAGCGACCAAGCACTGTGTGTTCTGACGCCTTTCATTTAAAGCCAGAATTACTTTTTTTCAGTAATTTGTTCTAAATTAGCTCTTTTGTGGGATTGGACTAGTCTTTTTGGCAGTCTGAGCCATTGGTATAGCCTACACATCAAGACTAATTGGAATACACTGCCTAATGCAGTCGTTCCCAGACTTTCTCTGCAGGGCACCCTTTTCTAGATAGGATTATTATTGAGCCCCCTGTTCAATCTACACAGGTTCAGATTTACATTTACAGCATTTAGCAGACGCTCTTATCCAGAGCGACTTACATGTCCTGATTACAGGGACAGTCCCCCTGGAGCAGCTCAGGGTTAAGGGTCTTGCTCAGGGACCCAGTGGTGGTAGTGCCGGAGGTGGGATTTGAACCTGGGACCTTTTGAGCCATAGGTCCATAGGCAAGTACCCACCACCCAGATTCAAACTTTCTTTGAAATACAGCTCCCTTTTCTAAATGAGCCAAACAAATGCAATTATAAATGGTGCAGTTTCTCCACTGTGGGAGAAATAAAGAGCAAACTGAAGCTAAGAATAAGAATAAACAACCGTCTCCACAAAAATGTCTGGGAAATGACCAGACTGGCCTAAACTCCTTGGTTTAAGACACTCAAGTACTGATTGTTTTGCGTCTGCACGTGTCTTGTGTTGTATTCTGTGTAATGTTAGACGCGGTTCTGGAGGAACGTTGTTTGGTTTCACTGTGCACTGTGTAAATAGTTGAAATGACAATAAAACCTACTTGCACTTGAATTCAGTGTCATATGCTTCTTCAGTCAGTGGTTTACATGCTGTTTGTTGTATTGAATGTCTTGAGCAGAAGTGAGTTTGTGTGTTTTCTGGCAGGCTCCAGAACTCGGGCTGGAAATTAAATATCAGGCCCCGCAGGATGATATCACTCGGATGGTATGACAGCCCTGTTCAGGCATTATCTCTGCTTATTAATGGACGTTCTGCTTATTTTCATTTTATAGTAAATGAAATAAACTGGAATGTTGTTAAGTCATATTCCTTTTGGGAATAAACACAGCTGTTTGGAATTTTGTTTGTGCAGGGACACAGAGTAAGACGTTCAGAAAAGAAGAATAAGAAGAAGACCAGAGTAGGAGCCTACTCCACGCTAGGTGTAAGGACTGCATGTAAAAAAACAGAAAGCTAGAATTTTTCCAAACATCAAACAATTTAGGAGTGTTTTGAAATGTTTCTCAGTAATCTCCTTCCCTACCTCACTTTTTTTTCAGATTTCTTTTCCACAGACTTCTAAGGATGAGAAGAAAATGGCAGATGTAAGCCAGTTCTTCTCAGTTACTCTAGAATGTTGCCCTGCAGAATGACTGGATTTGTGAGCACGCTGCTCTGAATGCACAAATAATATACTGTTTACTAAATAATATGCATATTTAATATTTTTTTAAGATGTTTGGAAACCTACTGCAATGATCAGTTATTGACCATTTTATGAGAAACATCCTGTAGATCCACATTGCTGGTGTACTCTCTATATTCCATAATCCAGCCTGGGTGAGAGCTGGAGGCACAGCTGGTAAACAGTTTCATGCAAAATCAACCCAGCTAAAGGAAAATCTAAAGCAAGGTCTCCATTACTGATGCTTTCAAACAGGATTGGACAATATAATGCATATTGCATAATTTAAAAATAGTTATTCATCTAATAATAAACTCATTTACATAAAGTGCTCAGTGATGGGTTCTGTTGCAGTTCATCAATGCTGGTGCTGGAAACCAGGAAAAAATATTTTAGAAAACAAAGCATGAAAGTGGTTCACTGACAGCAACAGCAACTGTGTCATAACTCTTACACTAGGGAGCTGATTTTGCACTCTCATTTAGAGTCGTTATTGTCTATAAGTACTGATGTAGGACCATCTAACTGGAACCAAGCACATACTGGGATGCATGGCTGGCACCTTTGGCTTGCTAAAAATGCTCTGTCCAAACAGAAGAACCTTTATGATATCACAAATTAAACAAACTTTACTGCCGTTCCTATTTTCTTCTATATTTCTATGTCGTTTGCATTTAATGCACATTTTCCCTCTCTTCAACATGGCTATACACAGAGCAGTCGCACCAAGAGAGAAGAAAAAGTGGCCACAAAACAACGCCGTCCAAAACCAGGGAAGCTCTCGCCCCTAGGGAAAAACACAGGAGAGGTACTCACTTTTCCAACTAGCACTCAAAAACACAGCATGACTTAGGATTGCAAGACTGAATAACCTCATACAGGCCTCAGATCATGGAGGACTTTACTTAGTTTTTCTAATAAAATAATCTGTCTGTTTATTTCAAAGAGAAAGGCTGGAAACGAGCCCACAATGATCAATTATAATGTCATGTAAAGATGAAATCAATACAAGAAAATGTTGTACAGAGGCCCTTTAGAAACATTCTTTCTCTTCAAGGTGGTCCGCACGAAGAGACAGCTAGACAATGAGAGAAAAAGAAAGAAAAAACCCTGGAAAAGACCAGGCAAACACTCTGTGGTCGGCTCAAAAGTATGGAATGCTGCATCACGCCAGTACCAAGAGCAATAATGGCAGGTTTGTTCTAAACATTTTAAATCATATGTGACTCCTGTGTGCTCTTTCATCCAGGGTCCAACAGAGAGCTCCATTCAATAGTCAAGAGATGCAGCCACTGGTAAGAGTCCCGGGTGGGGTTTGGGACACCTTATTATTAAAAGGGTTTCTGTAAAAATCCTGTTCTAAAAAGGTTCACTGCAGCTTACAGCTACTTTTCATTACATTTTTGGTTTGCTTCATAAGATTTAAGAAATTTAAATTAAGATTTATTTTATATTTTACATTTTATAATTATATCATTTTAATGAAAACTACAAGAATGAAACATCCTGAACAAATATGCACTGAGACATCTAATGAGAAAAAAAAATATATATATAGAGAAAACTCTCACAAACAAAAGTGGGGTAATATATAGAATTTATTTAGAAGAATATATAATTTATATAGAAATACCACATTTTATATATTTATATATATATATCCTTTTGATAGAAGCTCTGAACTGCTCAGAACTGCTCCACCTCACCTACTGTCTAAACTACTCACCAACTACTGACCAACTTGTGTCGTTGACGTCTTTGTTGCTTTGTTTTTGTTTGCTTGCTTTCAACTTTAAACACTACGCAGGAGAAACAAGGTTTTGACCTCATGGTTGTGACAATACTGAACTGTAAATTTAATGCTGGACTCATTCATCTTTTTTTTTTTTCCTTTTTAGATGCTGTGTTAAAAGACAGCTCTGATTTCATTATATATTCAGCTTCAATATATGCATAGTGGAGGATGAGAAGAGCATTTTGCTTAGTAATCATTTCCATTAATAAGCCACCTGTTTACTCTTTTCTTTAATACAGGTTATTGTCCTGCGTTACCAATATTGACCACCAGGTGGCAAACATGACATGTATTGTATTGGCCCAGAGTCTCATAATGTAAACCATGAGCATAAGGATTCCTCTCAAAAGCAAGAATCCCTTCACTGCTCAGAGCCAAAATAAAATATTCCCTATTGGCTGAATTCTGCTGTCTTAATTATTGCTATAAGATCATTGCCTAAATATCAAAGATGAAAAACTGTTCATTGCAATGCAAAGTTCTGGTTAGGTGGTTGTTAGGTGGTAGCTTTATAAAGTACTCTGAAGGAGAAGTATGGGGGGAGTGTTGGTGATGACAGTGATCTGATCAGCATGCTGGTGTCTTGATGATGTAATAGGAAAAGCAGAGGTCAACATGAAAACATTTACATAAAAAGGCAATGTAGCCAAGTCATGGAAACAGAAAGCATTAACACTGTTTCATGCAGGAGTTTTCATTTTCGTTTATTTTGGAAAGTAGAAGAAAGTCCCACATTTAATAAATAAATAAATAAATAAATAAATAAATAAATAACATGTCATTTGCCTGATTATTTCTTGAGTTATAAGGTTTACTGGGTGCTGATGCTCAATGATGCCATAATGGATGTGACCAGAATCTAATCAAGTGCAAAAACAATGATGGGCCTCATACACAAAAAACACACTCCAATATTGCAAAAATAATTAGAAAAAAGTGCACTCTGTCGTTCTTTACTGTTTGTCTCAAACAAGCTGGTTTTTAGGGCAGCGGTGGCCTAGTGGTTAGGGAGTTGGCCCCAGGATCAGAAGATTGTGGGTGTAAATCCCTGTAGGTTGCCCCTAGGCACCCTTGAGCAAGGTACCGTCCCCATCACTGTTCAATTCAATTCAATTTATTCTTGTATAGTGCCGTTCACAACAGAGTTGCCCCAAGGCGCTTTACATGTTGGAAAACATAGGTTATAGTTAGAAGCTAAAGCCAGATGACTACGGAGGAGAGGAACCAACAACTCCACTGTGTGGAGAAAAAAAACCTCTGAGGGTCCAAGGTCGACTGGCTACCCAACCCCCTTGGGTATACTAGCACTGTTCCCCGGGCACTTTCAATAGCTGCTCTCTGATGCATGTGTGTGAGTGTATGGGTAAAATACAGAGGTGTCATTCCGTTGTGTTTCACTCTGTGCTGTGCTGTGTAATCTCAACGGCAAGAATGCTCACCTTCACTGATGTTTTCAAGGAACGTCACTCCACCCAAAGCTTCTAACACAGACATCATTGTTGTGATGTCGTTGCTGAGAAACAGGATGGTTCTGAAAGATAACACTGGTTCTGAAAGTATTCAGTGCTGCATATACCTGGAGGTAGCAGTGTGAAGTGTGTGTGGGGTATGAGTACTGTCACTGATGCTGACCCCGGTGACCCTGGTGTGGTAAATGTCCTACAGTCCCGCTCTATATGAGATCCCAACAAAGACTTTTAACAGCGTGGCTGCCGAAAGCCCCTCTGCTCCACAGCCTCCAGTGCACTTTATACCCTGTCAGGTCCTTTTAATAAGCACGTTGTGGTTCATGTTTATGAATGCATTATTTTGTTCTTAGGAAAACTCTTTACTGATGCTGTATTTAAGATTTAAGGGAATGGTAATTTCAGTGGTATCTCTTTTTGGATGGACTATTTGAACATTTTCTTTCTAGTGTCCTGTCACTAATGGTATTCGTCTTGGGCAGCTAATAAAACCTCCTCCATCTTCCTTTTTAACAAGCCCACACAGTTACGCTTAACAAAATTAAGTTCACATATATGTGTTCCCGTACTCATGCATAGTTGCATTACACAGTAAGACACTTTAATGTGGAGTTCCTATTTTAAACTAATTTTGTTGCTGTTTGTACTCCCCATCACTGCTCCCTGGGTGCTTTCAGGTGCCCCCTGCTGCCTGTGTGTGTATGGGTTAAATGCAGAGGCTGCATTTCAATGTGCTTCACTGTGATTTCACATTGGAAAAAAGTCACTTTCACGTCATTGTCCATTTTATGCAGATTGACAGGTTAATATACTTGTGATGCTGAATGTGAGAGGCTGGAAGCCCTTTATCAAGACACCATGTATGTGCCAAAGATAAGTCTGACAGGCATAAAACAACCATTCTGTGCCAAAAAAGGGATTCCCCAACAAAACATATAAAAGGACAGGTGGTTCCAACTTTTGTACAGTACTGCGCATAATGAAACTGTTGTGGAAATGTTCGCTAATAGTTTAAGGAGAAGTTGTATTTTTTTAATCATACTTGTTGTGTAATAAGTTCCCATGGCAAAAGACAAATGATTTATGGTAAACGACTGGAAATGAAAGTGCAGTCTGATGATCTCAAAAGCAATGACTGCAAAGCTGCACAGGGTTTGCTCTTTTGGCAGAGCACCCAGCAGCGTTGTAGATTAAAATTTTATTTTTATTTTTTATCAAGAAAGCGTTTCACCCTTTCTTCCTGCCAAAACATCATCTAAGGAACCCCACGACATACATCATTAACCACAGCTGTGGCAGGAAAATGAAATCTGTAATCACTGTCGGAAAAAGAAAAAGTCGAGTTTTCACCTGCAGAAGCCAGAAGGCAGGCAGGAGAAGCTCCAGAGCAACTTCAAAATGACCACCAACACCTAGTGCTCATACTTCATATGTACAAGTAAGCACCCTGCCCACAGCAGACAAGGCTGGGCCTCTTTGCAGACGTGTTTTGGAGGTGGTTGCGATCTCTCTTTCTCTTTCTTTTTCTCAAGAGTTTGCTCTTGCAAGCATACACCCTCTCTTGGAGCACACTCAGTTGGACCAAATTTTCTCTGCCTCCCAGTACAAATAAAAGAGAAGGTAAGAGACTTTTTGTTCTCCATGTAGTTGAAGGCTTTTGAATAGCAAGGATTCCATTCAAGTGTATATAAATGACTGCTGTTGCTGCAGAAGTGGGCGTTGTTTGCATGCTATCATAGTTAGATTCTTGCATGAAGAATGCTGTGGGGAGATAAATTTTTTACTTGGTTAAGTCCAAAGATCAGCCAACTGGCTACAAACACGTGTATTGAAAATCACCAGATGTTTTTTCATTCTCTCACATAATGTTGGATAATGCATCAAAATAATTGTGAGCGAAAAGTCGTAAGATAAAACCTGCTATCTATATTCTATGATCAAATCCAGTAGATGGACACTGGGATGGAAAAGGCTGCAGTGTTTCTTTTTACTTCATTTTTGAAAGAATACATGCTTGCACAATAGCAATTAGGCATAAGATTAAAACAACTTCTCTGCTATTGCACAAGTCCACCTTAATCCATCAAAAAACATCCACTTGACAAGTATTTGTACAAATACCTGGTAACTTGTTCCTGAAGAACCTGGGGAACTTGAAATCCAAGAGAGCTCTTTTCACTTAAGGAACTCATCCTCAAACCATTCATTTTCTACTGCTTCAAATATGTCCATGTCAAGAACTGACTTTTCATTTTCCGTCCTTCATGAGCTATCCTTGTGACAATGTAATCAATGTCACTTGCAACAAAGGTCAGGGGTTTTTAATGTGACTCATTCGTTTAGGCTTCTTAGGCTCACTCTTGTCATCAGTATTAAAACCTGCACACAGACCCAGTTACATCTGGTCTTTTTATATGTTGGTTAAAGTATTCCAAGCCAGATTTATTTACACTGGTTTATTAAAGAGCACTCTGCATTTAAAGCAGGTTTTTACATCCTGCATTTTAAAGGAAAGCTGGGAGGAAACAGATGTGGCACATTTGCAGAACCTTATTTTCCAGAGAACTCGACGAAAGCTTAAAGGGAATGCCAGAAACGGTGGCATTACATGCTTACGGCAATCCAATGTGGTTTCCGCTTGCCCGGTGCAGACTTTCTGATGTTGAGAGTGAAAATTTACAAACACGACAATCTAATTATTAATTCAGAGAGGTGGATATGAATATCCTGAAATTAGTGTAACATATGCCCATATAATCAGGGAAATAAAATCTCAACTGTCATGGGAAATTGCTCCAAAAAGTATGTATACTGCAATCCAGAATTTCTGGTTCTGGATTTTGTACCAGGTTATTGTAAGGAGAAACAAGATTCAAAAGCCGGATTTGCAGACTTTTGCTGTAAACCTCAGAAGAAAATGAAAAACAGGGTTGTGGAAAGTCATGTTAAAAGGGATTTCAGTCCAAATTACTGGAAAAACCCTGTTTCCAGCTGTAATGAAATCCTGAGGGACGGCAGATTAGCCCTTCCTTTGAACTCTGGGTCACTTTAAATGCTGAAATGATGCATTTGAACAACTTAAAACTTAATTTATTTCCCTTAGTTATCTTAAAGGGAAATTCTATAGAAGTTCAGTGTTTTCATATAATTAAAAGTTATTCCGAGTGGTTTGATGTGAAGTGCCCTGTTCTGAAATGTACTGAGAAAGATTCGTTCACAGTGCTGGTGTCAGGAATATCTTCCATTTTTAAAGTTTAATGCTTCTAAAAACTCTCACAAAAAAGGAACTAGATTAAAAGGCTTCCAAAAAAAAAAAAAAAAAAAAAAAAATTCAGTACTACAGTACAGTACAGTACAATACCCCTTTAACAAAAACCTACTGACTAATGACTTTGTCTTTTTTTAGAAATCTTTACCAAAATGGAGCACATGGATGAAGAATATGATGATTATTATGAGCATGAGAACATCAGCTCCAATTTCAGCTATGATGAATATCCAATGCTCTGCATGAAAGATGACGTCCGCTCCTTTGCACAGATCTTCTTACCAGTCACGTACGTGTTATCTGTAGTCGTGGGGATAACTGGAAATGCCCTGGTAGTGGCTGTGTATGCTTACAGCAAGCGTCTAAGGACTCTCATGAACGTCTTTATTGTTCACCTAGCTGTGGCTGATCTGCTGCTGCTCCTGACCCTTCCTTTCTGGGCACTGGCTTTTGTGAAGGGCTGGGAGTTTGGCCACTTTCTCTGCAAGTTGGTCACTTCTTTGTATACCATCAATTTTACTTGCAGCATGCTGCTGCTAGCCTGCATAAGTCTGGATCGATACTTTAAACTGATACCAGGACTGTGGGACAAAGGCCTACGGAAAGCTTTTAGTATGAACCACTCTGCTAAACTATGTTTATTTGTGTGGACCATGGCTTTGCTTCTAGGAATTCCAGACTTATTGCTCTCCACCGTCAAAGAATTCCCAGACAAAAAGGTTTGCATGGCCATGTATCCATCAGACATGGCTTTCAAAGCTAAGATCAGTATGGAAGTTGTAGAGGTGCTGCTGAGTTTCCTGGTGCCATTGATTGTCATGTTGTACTGTTACACCCGTGTGGTTTGGAGCTTGCAGAAGCTCCCTCTAGAAAACAGGCAGAAGAGATGGAGGGCCATAAAAGTCTTGATTGCCGTTGTCTTTGTGTTTGTTCTCACACAACTGCCCTATAATAGCGTGAAGTTCTATCGGTTGCTGGATGTAACGCATGCTCTCGTGTCCCAGTGTGAAGCCAGTAAAGCACTGGACCGAGCCATTCATGTAACAGAGAGCCTAGCCCTAATCCACTGTTGCTTAAATCCAGTGCTCTACACCTTCATCGGCTCTTCCTTCAGACAGCGTGTGATGATGTTTGTCAAGGGCTTGAGTCGGAGAAGAAGACTGGGACAGAGGAAGGAAGAGCAAGGCGTGGAAATCTCTTTTAATACAAAATCACACTCCCAGGAGACCAGCACTTTTTCAATATGAACAAAGGAGGGATGGAGAACAAAGCAAGAGGAACTGACAAAACTTTATATATTCTATACCAGGGTTGCAAGTGTATTCCTACATGGCTGTCAGTTTTTATGCCATTTTTATTTTATAAACATCTAAAAATGAAACATTTTAATGTTGGTTAATCTGCCAAAAATAGTTGCTTTTTTATATGTTTAGTGCAAACAAAACTTTTCTCTTTCTATTATGTGAAACTTAATCAGTTTTGTATCACTCTATTCTGCAGGTTAAACATTCCAGTTCTGAACAGAGGCTTATTCACGTTCCATCTTTGGCATGATATTAGTGAAATATTTGGAATCATTTTCTATTAAAAAATAGATCACATTTACCACAGCAAGCAAATGGCAGCTTCTGTCTGTAATAATCCTAACAGGCACAGATCACATTTCACATCACTTCCCGTTTGGTCAGATTCTAACTACAATGTGATAGTAAGTCTCGATCATTTATCTGTCGTGGTGAATTGAAGTGTGAGCCTAAGTCTGAATCTTTCAGAAATCAAGTCAGAAATCAAACGAAGTCAAAGAAATGCGACAAAATCACATTAATGATGAGTTTGAGCAGGTATGGTCCAGCAACTCATCCCAACCTTGGACACCTCATTTACATAAACCCAGCCCATTATTGGTTTTCCACCAATAGTTCCCAATGGCATCACGATTAGCACCTTTATTTCCCCTCCTTTACCACTTCTCCACCATAAACAAAGTCATAAAGCTGTCACCCTAATCCTGATGGCATCCTCTCCTATCTGCCATCAGCATTTCAAGGATGACTCCCTTCAAGATTTTATTTAGGAATATAACTGTCCGCAGATCCGGCTGTTTGCCGTCTTTTGGGGTCAGATTTAGGTCAACAAACTCTGTGAACTCAGCAGTGTAAAACATTGCACAATAAGGACAAAAGTAAAGGGATTTTCACTATATATTTTCCAGTCACCATCCATGATGTGAAATTTAGCATGAAACAAATTTTAAAAATGAATCACAATCGAATGCCCTGTAGAATACTTTACATACTGGCAAAAAAAAAGGAAAAGAAGGTCAAATCTGATGAAGCTGAGCTGATGCTACAGTTTCAGGGCTGGAACATGATCTAGAAATGATCTTTATGATGTTGTTGCTGTTGCTGGAATTATCCATTTTTAAAGCAATGTTTTTAATATAACCTCCAGGGCTCCTTTTGAAAGTGAAAGTGAAAGTGACTGTGCTCGTCATTGTGAGAACGCACAGCACAGCACACAGTGAACCACAAAAGAAATTGGTCATCTGCATTTAACCCATGCACATAAACACACACCGTGCAGCAGGGGGCAGCTATGAAAGTGCCCGGGGAGCAGTGACGAGGACGGTACCTTACTCAATGGTACCCCAGGGATACCCTACTGGTCTGGGATTTGAACCAACAACCTTCAGATTCTGTGGCCAGCTCCCTAACCACTTCCACCACTGTCGTCCCTTTCAAATAGATTTGAGAATGTTATTATAATATTTAAGAATGCAATGGAACACTGAGTTTATGTGCTATTGCAATTAACATTACTTCTGTATTGTTCTGTAAATAAATATTAATGAATGTTATTCAATGTGTGCTAATTAAGCCAGGGTTTTGGGGTTTTTTTAAATTTTTTATCTTGGTTTGAAAATCTCTCTACTCGGCACTAATGCTATATACTACATCAAATTCTGCTGTTCTGCATAGCAAGACATTAGATTGTGGTTCCTTTAAAAGAAGGAAAAAATAAAAAATGAAATCACTCAACAGGAAGTAAAAGAAAAAACTGCTTCAGCTAGCTGGTGGCAGGATTTGCACTGTGTCAGTTTTTGATGTCCTTTTTTACTCTTTGGAAAAGACTAATAAGAAAAGAAACTCACAAGTCAAATATCTGTAACAGTTTGCAAATCTGTAACAGGCTGAAGTGGCCTGGGCATGAAATTTCATACCAAGAGCTGCCTGAATCTACACCGTAGTGGACAGTAAAGCTCTAGAACATCTTTTCCAACTGTCTCTAATCTGCAGGATCTCGGCTAAACACAGCTGGCTGGAGTAAATTTGAATTCTGTTGCATCAGATTACAAATGCCCTGCAGACTGGCATCATTCTGAGTGACGGCGGAGGGGAAGGCCATACTACCCAACTAGAGTGAACGCCAAAGTTAATTGACATCAAACTAGTGAACTCCCGAACAGAGGGCCAACACTGAGACAGTTGACCAATTCAGCATATAAGGCATGAGCAAAATATTTTTTTAATATCCCAGATTTGACAGATTGTGCAAAACACAACTGAAGTGAAAGATGCTATTGTTTTTGCATTCTAGGGGTTCTGATATGGGATAAAATGTGAAAAACTAAAGGGTTTTTATGAAAAACTGACATGGTAGTATACAGTAGTGTGGAAAAGTAAATAAAATTGAAGCGTTCACATTAACCAAATAAAAAAAAAAAAATTTAATGTATGTTGTATGTATATGTAAAAAACATATAAAATTGTATTGATGAATATAATGATCTTTTGTCCTTGTCAGTGCTCAGTGCAATGGGACCAAATCCACATTCATATAATCGTAGAATTTAAATCAAACAGCCGTTTGATCACAGAGACTATAGAGATCTTACACATTATATAAAAATGGCCAGTTAAACTATAAAAAGAGGTTACTTTTAAACTCTGTGTTCCAAGGTACTGTTTATTAAATTAACTACAACTAGAAACATGAAGTTTCATCATTATAACCAGGTCCATCCAGGGCAGATCTCCAGATCCCCTGTGATATTCTGCCACCTCAAACTGGCTTGCTGAACTGTAATGAAAAAGAATCTGTCGTGTTTATGTGTAAATGAACTGTTCGGGTTTTTCCAACGGCCAAAAATGCCTGTATTGTAACTCCTAGTTCATAATCTTCAAGAGACAACAGCTAATGTAATTGTGAGACAACAAAGATGCCTCCTTCTGCATTCCTCTGTAACAGCTCTATGTGTTCGGATGAAGCCTTGCTGTAGGGGCGTTAAAATGGATTCACCTATGACTCACATACCAGTCAAGGCTAGTCTGAACCAAAGAAGTAAAGTCATTGTGTATTGTTTTTTTTTCCTCATTAGAATCAGATGTTGGCCTTCTTAAAGGACCTATATCCGGTATATTACAAAATGCTGTGTATTTTGTGCTGTATCATCAAATTTGCCTCTTTTCTGCATTTCCAACCTCAGATTTAACAGGTCATTCTCTTTAAAAGCCAGAAAATGCAAATAACCACCCTTCTTATGGATTGTCCTCCATACCTCATTTAAAAAGTAGACTGTGTCTAAACACTTCTTATATTTTCACCATAAATCAGTGAGCAGGAAGTAAAAAGTGACTTGTGTGAAACACAGCACAGCACAGCACAGCGTCAGATGCAATGAAATAAGACCTCTGCATTTTACCCATGCATGCACATGCTGCAGAGGGCAGCCATTAAAAGCACCTGCGAAGCATTGATGGGGACGGTACTTTGCTCAAGGGTACCTTGTGGTAATCTACTGGTTTGGGATTTGAACTAACAACCTTCTGATCCTGGGGCACACGCCCTAACCACTAAGCCAGCGCTAAATTTTATTTACGCCAAACATGATACTGAATTTCAGCATTTTAAATACATTTTTCAATCAACTATATCAGTTAGCGCTGCATCCAAACTCGAGTCTAAGTCTGAGAACAATATGGACTGCTGTAAGCTGAGAAGTCAGAAATATTTAAGTATGTTGCTTTTTGGGATATCGCGAAAACAATCAATTCAAGTTTCCACACATGGACTGAATCCTCTGTACGACACCACAAGATATTTCACATTAGCCAGAACATCTGATACACACACAGTACTGCAAAAGTTTGAGGCAGGTGTGAAAAAATGCTGTAAACAAAGAATGCTTTCAGAAATATAAATATGATTGTTTATTTTGATCAATTTACAAAATGCAAAGTGAGCGAACAAAAGAAAAATCTAAATCAGATCAATATCTGGTGTTGCTACCTTTTGCCTTCAAACCAGCATCAGTTCTTCTGGCCCCACAGAGCCCTGATCTCAACATCATCCAGTGTGTCTGGATCACATGAAGAGACAGAAGGATGTGAGGAAGCTACATCCACAGAAGATCTGTGGTTAGTTCTCCAAGATGTTTGGAACAACCTACCAGCCGAGTTCCTTCAGAAACTGTGTGCAAGTGTACCTAGAAGAACTGATGCTGTTTTGAAGGTAAAGGGTGGTCACACCAAATATTGATCTGATTTAGATTCTCTTTAGTTCATTCACTGCATTTTGTTGATTGATGAAAATAAATGATGAACACTTCCATTTTTGAAAGCGTTCTTTGTTTACATAATTTTTCACACCTGCCTAAAACTTTTGCACAGCACTGTATATGAATACAGGCGCCAACAGTAGAGTGACTGAAAACTCCACTCAATACAGCTTTAATGTTGCCCCTCATCTGCTGAATTCACCTTTAAGATCCAGTGTAACCCCTCCTATATCCATGTGCCTCTCAGTACTTAACAGCTCAAACTAAGTAACCCTTATTATTTAATATTAATATTATTAATATTAAACAAACCTCAACATCCAGCAAAATCATAGCAGCCATAACATGGCCTTTGAACAGAAGTTGGACAGAAAAGTAAGTTATGCTGAAATGTCAGATGAAATGTTCCAGTATGTTTTCGTCATTTCTAAGAATGCTGCCTCAAATGACAGATAAGTAGGTTTTCTGTTAGAGTGAGTCATGGGTTAAACACGGAAGGACCTGTAATGCTTTACATTTACAATAAGCCTGAAATATGATCATTTTGTCTCAGAAAAACAAAAAAAAGCCGTTATCAAGAGAGAGGGTGGATGATAGACAGCAGTTTCTCTATGACTTTGGACAGAAGATGGTCTTGTCTTAAGCAGAGTTTGTCCCATGGTCTTCCAGTCTTTTTTCCTCTCCATCTAATAATCAATGAACAGCAAATGAACATAGAGAGAAAGGGAGAAGAGAAAGGGAGATAAACATGTGGCGTTTCATCTGGGGCTAATTTTATATGGCTTTTAAAACCAATTAAGCAGCAGACAGATGCACAGAACTCAAGAGTTTCGACACATTTACTTGGAAGTGCTGTGTGGGTAGATAGGGTTTAGTTTTAATGTGGAACCAGTTTGAGTCTTTCATCCAATTTCACCGAGAAGATCTGCTGCCAAGCACTGCAGGGGTGTTTGACACATCCTAGCTGAAGGTCTCTGGCTGTTTGGCTTTCCTCCATTCTCCTCCGGTACTGAGAAAGTTGTAAACAAATGGATTAGCAAAGACTTCTGAGCTTTAAGGAGCTCGCCAGTGTGAAGAGGCGAATACCTAAACTGAATAAGTGGATGCAGATGTTGAGTCTCACACCACCTGCTGGACAAACAGATTGATCCGTTTTAAACAAGTACAAGATGCTACAGTACAGTATCTACAGCACATACTTAGATATGGGACAGTAGTGGTGGCCTAGTGGTTACAGGCTGGGCCCCATGATTGGAAGGTCATGGTTTGAGTTCTGGACCAGTAGGTAGCCCTGAGCCTTAACATTAAAACCACCTGCCTCATATTTGGTGGGGCCTACATGAACCATGTCTGTCCAGCACGTCCCACAGATGCTTGATCAGATTGAGATCTGGAAATATGGAGACCTAGTAAACTGGCAGCAAAGATTATTCTGCAGGAGTGAAGGAGTGCACTTGGTTAATGTACTTAGGTAAGTGGTACGTGTCAAAGTAAACGCCAGGATGGAAGGTTTCCCAGCAGAACATTGACCAGAGCATCACACTACCTCAACAGCCTTGTCTTCATCCCATGATGCTTCCTGCTGCCACCACCTACACCCTGCAATCCACATGTTAAAGGAAACGTCTACAAAACACATTCTTCCATTGATCCATGGTGCAGTTCTGAGGCGCCTGTTTCCCACACATTAACTTCAAGAATCACCTGCTTCATATATGGCAATGCTTAAGATATCATAACAATACGCTAATGACTTTGACTGTTAGTAGATTTAATGTTTTGGCTGGTTAATGAATGGAAAATAAAATATTCATATTTCTTTGCTAGGGGCCACAGATACCAAATCCACTGATTACAATCAGTGTAAAGCAATCATACCTTTGTCAGGTCCCTGACCTCTGGACCTTCTAAAAAATTGTGATTGGACAGGGAAGAACATCTCCTATACCGTTATTCTACTTTAGAGAAAACTAAGTAGTTCTGAAAGTATGTTTTTTCATTTCCTGCTTTAGGAGTTTTATTTTGTATCTGAACAGATACAAAAACCAGTTTAAATGCACAGGAGCAACAACACACAGGGATAAACAAACTAATCAGAAATGTCTTTGGCACACAAGACAAAATGCTTCAGAGGAAGAATAAAATCAAAGTGTAGGACATGTGGCTTACTGATGGCTTTCTGCAGATATGCGTTATATCCTTCCCCCCTGAGCGAAAACGTGTCTTTGAACTATTAACTCTAAGCACCATTCTAAATGTTAGTGTTCTTTATCTTCATGGTGAGGAAATCCTGGTGTGCTACATGACCTTGTTTCCAATGAACCAATAGGTTTATTTAAAAAAAATCCAAAAAAAAAAAAACAGCAAAATATAGCTCACCCAATCTCAGTAAAAAGCCTAACCTCAGAATGTTTTCTCAGCTTGAAAGTTTCACAATAAAACATGGACAACCATCATTTATTGACCAGATAAATATTTGATCACCTGAAGAATTAAGGGGGGGAGTGCAGGATTAAGGTGTTTGTCTGCAGTTTGAAGTGAAAGTGAAAGTGACCATTGCCATCATGAAACACAGCACAGCAGAGACAATGAAAAACCTCTGCTGCTCACCCACACACCCTGCACCAAGGGGCAGCTACTGAAAGTGCCCAGGGAGCAGTGATGGGGATGGTACCTTACTCAACGGTACCCCAGGGATACCCTACTGGTCTGGGATTTGAATCCACAACTTTCTGATCCGCTTCCCTTTGTAGGCAGATTTGTAGGCACAGTTTTAGTATTGAACACAGTTACATCACCAAAGTGCTTCTGATTTAGTTTGAACACACACAATGAAAGAACTTTCGCAATTATAACAGTGTTTTATTAAAAACCTTGATACAAAAAGTGCACACCAAAAAAAAAAAAAAAAAAACAAATCACTGCTTCAAACTCAAAAGAAGGAATTAAGACATTCAAAAGTGCTACAAAAGGCACAAATATTCAGCCAGTTAAACAGACCTGGGGATTATGAAAGGCAGCTTAGTAGCACAACATTGCCTCAATTCAACAAACTCAAAACGATTGTTAAGTTAGGTGCAAGAACTATCTATGCAAATGACTTCCAAAAAAAAAAAAAAAATCCCTTAAATATTTTTCCAAAATTAGGCACAATCCAGAAATTGATATAAGGCAGCACCACAAAAGTGATATTTACAACAGTAAATACAATTTTCCTTTTTTATTTTTAAATCCTCGTTTAAAGACATACACAAAGAGTAAATCCTAAGTCACATATTTCAGTAGTAGGTAAACAGAAAACCATTCCTACTTTAATAAGGATTCCCTCAAACAACTTTAAAGTCAGTCATCCCTTTTAGCCAGAGCCTTACCTCACTCATTAGTTAACATTAACTGGTTTTTTTTTTTGTTGTTTTTTTTATGTTTAATTTTTTTTAGTTGAATGCCCAGAGCTTTCAAATCAAATTGCGGTGAACACTCAAAACATAGAGTTTTGTGTACTGCAGAAAAACATTCCGGTGAGAATGGGTTTAACTAAAGTGACTGTGGAGTGTGTAGATCCACGGAATTTGTTGGCTCTGCCAGCGGCAGTGCGGCGGAATGTTATCATGGAAGGGAGGATGGCTTGGATTTCTATTCAGAGTAAACAAAGTAGTGCAGCTGACTGTGCTTGAACCCACTCAAGCATCAGGCCTTTCTTAATAATTAAGAATGTGCACATCGAACAGGTCACACACTCCCTCGTTGTCATCCAGGTTGAAACTGTAATCCACCGCTGGGTTGGGCGAGAGTCGGAGCAAGGGGAAAACTGGCGATGAAAATGAGTGTGGGTGAAACAGTGCCAACACAAACACGTTCACAAGACCCCTGTAAGGAGAGCTCTACTGCCAGTTAGATACGGCTGCAACGAAGTTCTTAAATAGTTTCCTTAATCTTTGTCCAAACGATTTTTCAATCGTCTCTCTTGAGACTTTTACAAAAAAAAAAAAAAAAAAAACTTTTTTTTTTAAAGCCTAGTTTTAAACAGGTCAGATTGGTCAGTGCCCATGTGTGTCTCAACTGCTTAAAAAAGTTTAAATTTGAAACTTGATTTACCGTCTGATGACATGAGCTCATCTATGAGATCTGCAACACCTGAAGGACACAGAAAGAAATGTTTCTTTAAAAAAAAAAAAAAAAGAAGGTGGAAAAAATGACTAGACATTTCTAAGAAACTCACAGCACGTATCTGCCCATTTACACAAACATGGTCTTTAAACATGTAAAACCTTTGACACAAACAATGGTTTTCAGAAAGCACTAATTAATAGCATCAGTACCGTGCTGCAAAACCGTACGTAGTGATTCGTGTCCTTTGGCTTATTTACATTATCTTTCATTATCTTTATCAAAACATGAGATGAATTTTACTAGACTATACGTCTCATCTGACCTGGCTGCTTTGTTCCGAAAGAGTTCTGTTCTGTCCAAGTCTTAGACAAGCATCTCTTTGTTTCTTTTTTAGGCAGAGGACTCCTGCATGTAGTGTAGGAAATAACTAGTGTGCAGTCTATTTCTTTTTTATTTTCTTGGTCACTGTTGCATCTGCTACTTCCAGGTCATCCGGGAATTCTTTCAAAGTGACTCGTGGTTTCTTTCTAACGTTCCTCATCGTTAGTCTGAGCATGATGACAGTTCAGGACGGGGCATCTGTCTGGGAGTGATTTGTTTTTCCGCAAATCTTCCACTTACATATAAAACTAGTTTGCGCTAGTGGGATGTTTACAGTTTCTACTGGTGCAACGCGGCAACTGGAATTAACTTGTAGATTGTTTCCATTCACACGGTCATATTATCAGATAAAGTTGACCTTTCACTGTTTAAGCACAACATAATAAAGCAATAAAGTGCTTATTCATGTGACTACACTTTTTTTTGTTCACATTTGTAAGCAATATACGTGTTTTCCCCTTACTGTAAATTGCAAAGGTCCAAATATCCGTATGCATGACTCATGTAGTCCCACGTACGAATGTCCAATAATAAACACGGTTCTGATGGATTACTCACCCTCTCTCTCCTCCTTCATTTGGTCAGTGTTGAGTCGAAGTAGACTCCCCACATCCAGCATGGATTGCATGTCTTGTCCTCCAAGCGCCCCGTGTGGCTGCACTACTGCCTCGACTCCAAGCAGGGGCTCCTGCATCAATAAGCACTGGCTGCCAGGTGACTCAGAGTGACACTCTTCAGAGGGGAAAAAATAAGAACAAATGACCTAAATGAACAATGCCACAATTCTCTTATTGAATAACAGGTTTACGGCTGGTTTTAATCTGAATTTATGCTGGTCAGGCGTTTGAACTGCAGATTTTCGAGCACATTTGACACGAACAGAATATGTAAGATAGAGACTGTGTCTTCTAAAATGGAAGAACTGCCAGAAAAAAAAAATGGGAAAAAATAGCTGAATGAATATAACTTGCCTAGAGTTATGTCTCAGTGAATTTTCATAATGTTCAAAAAGTTGGTGTTAACCAGACTGTGTTGTTTACCCATATGAACATCTGGAGGAGTGGAGGAGGGAGTGAGCTGGTACTCAGAAGCTGGGCTCTTCAGGTGGCTTTGCTCCAAGCTGCAGTGCTCTGACGAGGAGAGGGGGCATCTCTGCAGACCCGCTGGCGTGCTGGGTGGAGTGGGCATAGCACACACGTCGTCTGGAGGTGGGACGGAGAACACCACAGGTTTGGTGTCTCTCGTCTCTCTATTAATCAGCATCACCTGGATGGGAGCCGAATCACTGCGCAGATGCACTTGATATCTCTTCTGACCATTTTGGGCCTGAACAAATTTACCAAAATAAGTCCAAATATGGCCCTTATATTTTAGTGTATATTTAACAGATCATCATTGGTACCCCACTACTGTGACTTGGATGCTTCTTACCACCTCAGGAACAGGGACTTCTAGTTGCGCCCCTGTAGGTGCCATTATTGCCAGGAGGGTGTCACCACTAAAAACATCACATATATCTTCATGTGACACATAGTTATATGTATGCAAGGTAAAGGAAAACGCTAATAAAAGATACTATGCCCAAAGACAAATCTCAAAATATCTAAATGGCAGATTAATCTTTTGGACTTTTTGTGCATGAGAGAAGATACCTTGCTTACTTCTTTTATAGCTATGAAAACCCTTGGGCACCAGCCTTAAAACTGGGGGGAAAGAGTGCTTTTGGTAACAGAAGTCTGAAAATCCAGCATGAGAAGTTCTTAAGTAACAGACTTGAAAAACTGGATTCACAACAACTGCACACTGCCACAGTTAAGCAGTTACACATGATTGGCTGCAGGTAACTAAACAATAGTGTTAAGATTACACAGGAATTTCATTATTTTAAAGCCTCTTAAGGGTGGGGATTGTCGCATACAAGTAAACTGTCAGTGCTGAGATGATTCAACCATTAAAAAAAAAAAAAAAAAAATTGATTGATATACAATGATTCATTTGATTCACTCAAAATCCTTTCTTGGAACAGTAGGTAAAACTGCTGTTTTTGTCTTGTAGACCCCTAGCTTCTTACAGAGTTTGTAAGTTTCTCTAAAATGCACCATTAAACACTACTAAATGACGCTTACATTTTATACCTTGTCCTCTTTCAATCACATGCTGTGACACTGGCACACTATAGCTAGTCTTAAACTTCATGCAGTTATTAAAATCACTCACTCCCTATTTTAACAACTAATCCTGAGCCAGGTTGCAGATGGTGCTATAACCTATTCCAGCGTGCATAGAGTGGAAGGTGAAGAAACAGATGAAAGTGAAAAAGTAAAAGTGAAAGTGACAACCCTCGTCATTGCGAGGCACAGCACACAGTGAACCACAACTAAATTGGACCTCTGCTTTTAACCCATGCAAACACCGTGCAGCAGTGGGCAGCTATTGAAAGCACCCAGGGAGCAGTGACGGGGACGGTACCTTGCTCAAGGGTACCTCAGAGCAACCTACTGGTGGGGAATTGAACCCACAATCTTCCGATGCGGGTGGCAACTCCCTAACCACTAGGCCACCGCTGCCCCATGGGTCACCAGTCCATTGCAGGGGCACACACAAACACACCCACACACTCACGCCTGGCTAGAAGCCAGCATTGAATATAAGTGCTTCACTGACCAGTGCCCTAACTGTTAGGCTAACAGAGGGTTCAAGTCCATACGCATATAGCTACACCTGACATGCATGTCTTTGGACAGTAAAGAGAATTCCGCACAGACACAAGCAGATCAAGCAAACTCCACACAGAACGAACAATGAATGCCCCACCTGGGAATCAAACCCATGAGGTGCCAGCGCTACCCATATCGCAACTTAGTCCAATGTTAGCATCATTATGAAAAGAGAATTAATTTACAAAGTTCAGGACCATTGACTGAAATGTACAAATTAAAATTTCAATCTTGAGCCCTACATTGTTAATCAAAATAGACAGACTAAGATATATAGATAGAAAAAAATCAAAATAAAACTGGCATGAATGATGCCCAATTACGAGCAATAGTTTTCACTATGTGCTGATAGTTTATCCTTGAATGCAAGTCAAATCCACTTCTCCAAGCGGGAACAAATTACAGCTATGCATTAAAACGCGATATTGCACACTAGAACTTCCAATCCTCAGCGAGGATTTATGAGCCACTGTGTCCTGGGACACAATGAATGAATGAATGAATAAATAAAGGAAGGGAGATGATCATCTTAGATCCAAGCTAAACTGCCTAAAAGGATATCTGCCGCAGCCCGGTTCTTCTTTCAGGCATTTGAGGCTTTGCTGCAGACATGCTTTCTGTACATCCAGTTCTTGTTCCTGCCTATCCAGCTCAGATATCTGCTCCTTGAGACACTCCACCTGCTCCAAGAGTTCCTGAGGCTGGCAGTCTGAACCTTCTCCCCTGAAGAAAGAAGCCGTTTAAAGAATGGACCTTTTCCCACATTTTCACAAAACAATGGTAATCTGAGCTCCAAAAAGGGCAAGAAACCAGCTGTGTGGTTTAGGTGCATGGTAAAGTTGGACTCTAGTCCTAAAATAAAGCACAGCCAGTGTGTAAGTGTGTCGTTTTTGCTCACTCACTTCCATGTGATGGTGTTTTTGGTCTTTTTCTCGATGAGACCTATTCCTTCCAGCACGTTTGTGATATCGTAGATCCTCCTTTTCTGCTTGACGGCCAAACTGTCTGCAGCCTGCAATCACAACCACAGAGTTCCTGTTTCTCAACCACAACCAGCTGGGAGAAGAAGAGGGCACAGGATGAACATGACTGTGGGATCATCAGATCGACTGAGAGGCAGATCTGGACATAAACGAGAGGGAGGAGGACACCACAGGGAATCTTTAGTGCAGATCTCCACATCGTTCACCTGCCAGAGATCAGACAGTCAGAGTAACGATGTAGCGTTGAACTGAGTCTCAGAAGAAAGACTTCTGGGTTCATCTTCGGCAGGCACGTTCTCGCTTCTGACGAACTTAATGGAGAACTCAACCAGCCCCCGAGTTTTACAACCCTTTTCCCTCCCAGCCTCCAACAACCTGCCCTCAAAGTGACCATCCATGCGCGCGCCCTTCACTTTACTCTCAGGTAGTCTGAGCAAAGCTAGCAGCACCAGTAACGTCGGGGCGAAAATTAAAAGTCAAAAAAGCACCATCGTTTCTCCACATTTAAAACAGGGTACGTTTTACCACTAAAGACGTCCGAGCTACACAGAGAGGGGTGCACAGTGGAGGAGCTGAAAGGGTCAGAGGTCATTCAACAGTTCAACAGCTCAGTTCGCGGCTGCTTTTAGGAAAACTCCACGTACCACTTTTAAATCGAGGACTCCGTCCTTGGCCTCCTGCAGCAGGGACACAAACTTGATGGTGAGCAGACCCAAACTCTTCTCATGGCGACTGGACCCGTTCGGAGCAGAGAGCGCGCGACTCGAGCTGCTCATCGTTTCAAACTCCACAAAAACACAGCCCGACCATCCGCTTTCTGCTCAGAGCTGCCCCGACAGCTTTCCCACCGCTAGGTCGGCGGAAGAAGACTTTTCCATGTTGTTTTTTTTGTTTTGTTTTGTTTTACCTCAGGAGAAAACAACTCCGAGGGAGTTTAAATGAAGGGAAATGACGTTCGGTTACCGTTCCCATGACAACCTCGCGGCTAGGCGGTTAGCTCCAGTGGCGAGAACGCGAAACTTTTTTTTTTTTTTTTGTGGTAAACATTTAATGACTAATAAATATATTTTCTCCAAATGATGGCTTAAAATCAAACGACAAAGTATACAGAACTTCCAAAAAAAAAATATATATATTTTTTTTTTTTTTTTTTTTTTTTTTACAAAGAACTGCAGCTCTATAAATAAATATGATAATAAATGTGAATAAAACTACCTTAAACATCGACCGAATTTCATGTAGACAAAAATAAAAAGGCAAATTCAGAGTTCTGTCAGAGTGACAGGTGAAGGTTTGCGGAGGGTACTGAATGGAAAGAGAGTTGGTGTGGTCAGAAGTCTCGGAGCACGCTGGTGAGGCGTCTCATTTTCTCCTCCATCGCTCTCTTGCTGCTCTCCGTTTCCTCCAGCAGCTGCCTCATCTCTTCTTCCACCTGCAGCACCTGTGGAAACACCACACACCAGCGGTCATGTCTGCAGGGCACCTGGGGTTAGGATTACGGTGTAGGATTAACACCCAAATCAGACAAACAGTCTTAAACAGGTTAAAAGTTCAGACAAGCTGCAAGTGAGAGAACAGGCAAGACCAGAATGGGCCACATCTGAGTGGGACCTCAGTAAAGAGGCTCAACATTTCTTTTCTTCCCTATATGAGGAAGAACAAAGATTTTCACTTTAGGTTTAATCCACTCACTCGTCCCGATCAGGGGTGCTCGGGGTGATCCCAGCCCTCCAGGGTGGAAGGCAGGGAAACACCCATAACAGGTCACTAGTCCATCGCAGGGCAGACACAGACAAACACACTCACGCTCAGACCCTGTGGGCACTTTAGCATCTCCAATCGACATGCATGTCTTTGGACGGTGGGAGGAAACTCATGGGGAGAACATGCAAACTCCTCACAGAAAGGAGGCCGACCGTCCCGCCTGGGAACTGAACCCGGGACCTTCTTGCTGTGAGGCGACAGCATTACCCACTTTGCAGAGCCAGTAATCAAACCAGTGATGCAGAGCTGAGGCTCAGCCAAGTTTAATATTTTTCTTTTTTGGGTAAATAAAAGCACTTCTTTGTATTACCCTCTGATTGGCTTGCTCTATTTGTTTCTGTTTGTCATTAGCCAACCGCAGCAGCTCAGCCTGATGTGAAGCCTGTAGAGATTCCAGTTGTCTACGGAAAGCATCATCCACGCAGTGAAGCTTCTCCACAGCTGCCCTGAACAAGAACAGGTGTAAGTAACAAGCACAGGTGACACTGTCCATACTGGAACATTGGGACATCTTGCTGCTCTTACTTGTGTGCTTGGGATGCTTTGTCCTGTTCCTCCAGTAGTGCTCTCTCCTTGGCATCGAAGTTCTCCTTCATACGTTTGACCTGGCTTTCCAGCTTGGTCAGCAGATCTGCCTTGTCCTGCCATTTTCGGCTCGAGGCACTGGCATGGGTTCACAGCAAAAGAAAGAAAAAGAAAGAGAGTATTTTAAGGACCCTGTTATGGGTTGTGTGTTTTGGCACGGCATATTTGTATCGATCAGAACCTAGTCATATTCTCCAGTGTCTTTACTGCTGTAAATACCTCTTATTTGCTCCCAACATATTTTCGATACTTACATTATATACAACATCAAACGTTTCGGTTCAGTTCACTTTGTTTCTAATAGCTGTTCTTTTCAAAGTCTTCCTGCAGAAATCTTCATGGGTATATTTTCTTGCTTCTCATAAACATCTCCAAAGATTACCCTCAAACGTTGGCTGCATTATCTGCTTCTTACTTTCCAAATCCACACAAAGTACACAAATGTCACCCCAGACAGAGGTCAAGTTTCAGATTTCTATGCTTACACATCCTTTTAGACCTCATCGTCTTCTATAAGTGGAAGCATGAACAGAAACTCCTGTATGAGTCTTTCAGATCTAAAGTGGGGCTTGATTTTTCACCTCTGTCAGAGATGAAAAGAAGTTCTGCTTATCTGATGGAGTTTTTAAAATACTTTTTAAGCGCTCATCCTGGAAACTTCTATTTCTTTCATTTAATCACTGCATTATCTCTCATTTCTAAAAATACTTCAGACATCTATAAGAAATGGTGATGCAGCTGGTGTGTGAATGTTTGACTGAGTACATGTTAAAGTCTATGAAGAAAAACAAAAACCTCACCTTTAAAATAACTTTTGTTTGGAGGACACAGCTGTAACGGGCGATTTTAAAGATTGTAAGGATATAAGAGAGAAAATGGATTAAGAAAAAAGATTGGACAAATGGAAGATTTGTCCAAAAGATTGGACTTTTTTGTGTAATTTTGTTTCCTGATAAAAAAATAAATGACTAATTAATGGCTGCTTTTATTTGAAAAATAAAAATGAGGTGGCCTGTGACTATAGGTACTGCCGTTATCCCTCATGTGGCAGTGTTGTTCTATATATTTGCATTCTTTGCTTACTGTTTGTGTTGTATTTATTTATGCTTAGCTTCTACTGTGACATACTTTGCACATGATAGTTCAGTGATTTATATTTTGAATATGTAGCAATATGCATAGGAGGCTTTAATATATAATAATAAACACCTTTTTTAATCAAAAAGTTACTTCCCAAAGGTCAATGTTACAGAGCATCTCAAGCAAGGCAGGGAAGCAAGGGGTGAAGGATGCCTAGAGACAGGATACTCAGCTGTGGACCAAGAGGTCTCCAGCAGCAGTATGTACACATTGCAGTCTAGGCCACCTGGATGGAAAGGTACCTGTATGCTTCTTTAAGCTCATCCATCTCAGCCTCTTTGTCAAGGAGTTCTTGTTTCAGCTCCTCTTTCCTGAGGCTAAGTTTTTCCAGTGTGTCCCGGAGCTGGTTTACTGAGGCTGTCTCCTCATCTTGCTGCTGCTGAAGTTTCCTCTGGGCTTGCAGATTCTCCTCACGCACAACACGAATCTGCTCGTCCCGTTCCTGCACAGCCTGATGGTGAAATGACAAGATGTTCCTATTATTGTTATATTTCAATACATTCCACTCTGAATCTCATACTGGCAATGAAATCACCTCTTTAAGTTTGCGGATTGTCTCTGTCTGATCATCCACTATCTTTGCTTTGATCCTCAGCGCGTCATTGTCTTTATCATTCTGCTTCTTCTGGGTTTCCAGTTCAGTACTTAGAACTTCGATTCTGGCCTCCAATCGACCTCGGTCCTGGGCAAGGGATGCTCCTACACAAAATTGAATTTTACAAGCAAAGGGCTGCTGTGGCAATTTTTTAACAATAACGTAAAGGATAGTTAATAACAACTGATGATTGAGCCATGACACATATCCATGACCCAAAATGATCTTTTATTTGATGTTAAGTGAAGTCAGGTTTACCAACTTTTGTGAAAGAATGGGTCATTCTGAAGAGCTCCCGTTTTGTCATAGAAAGCTTCCTTTGCAAAAATCAACTTTGTGCACGAGACACTTAAAGTCACAGAGCATGGTCACCGAAGACTTCATCAGCGCTCTTCTATATGTAAGGTAACAGTTCCCCCAGACACGGCCCAAAAAATTGCTGGAAAGTCTTCCCAGAAGAGTTCAGGTTGGTTAAGTAGCAAAGTGGAGACCCGTTTTTGAAAGTGACTTGTCATTGTGAAACACAGCACAACACTCAGTGAACCCCAACAAAATGCAGCCTCTGTATTTCATCCATATACACAAGTAGAGCAGGGGGCAGCTATCTAAAGCGCTCGGGGAGCAGTGATTGGGACGGTAGCTTGCTCAAGAGTACCTCCGAGCAACCTACTGCTCTGGGATTCTAACCCATGACCTTCCAATCCTGGGGTCAACCCCCAAACCAGTAGGCCACCACTGCTCATATTTTATTGATGCATATCAATGTACATGGATTTAGAACAAATTAGCACAAACTTCTAATGTGGAGTAATATGAGGAGCCACCAGTTTTCCAAACTGCTGCTAACATAACCAAGGGAAGTGAAGTGAAAAGTGAAAGTGACAACCCTTGCCATTGCGAGGTCACAGCACACGTGAACCACAACGAAATTGGACCTCTGCATTTAACCCATGCACACTCAAACACCGTGCAGCAGTGGGCAGCTATTGAAAGCGCCCGGGGAGCAGTGACGGGGACAGTACCTCAGTGCAACCTACTGGTGAGGGAATCGAACCCACAATCTTCCGATGCGGGGGGCAACTCCCTAACCACTAGGCCACTGCTGTCTAAGCATCTAAATTATAAAAAATACTTATCAAAGTAGTGAAAGTGGTAGTACCTTGCTGGGCCAGTTCCTGTCCCCAGAGCCTCCTTTCTGCCCGAAGTCCTTCTATCACAGACTCCTGTGCAGTGAGTTGTGACAACAGCTTGCTCCTTTCCTTCTTCAGGAGTTCCAGCTGCACATTCAGACGCCTGTCCTCTTCTGCTCCTGCCTCAAGTGACTGCAGTCGTGTCTAGGAGATACCACAACAGTTAACACAACATATAAATGAATTTCCCAAGGCTATTGTATTTGCAAAGGCCATGCAGAGTAGACCGACATTCTGACTGTTCTATTAATCCTGCAATGAAAACTGAACTGCTCCTTACCTTCAGTTCTGTCACAGCATCTCGTTTGGCTTTGATAAGTTCAGCTATGCGAATTTTCTGCTCCTTCACCATAGTGGTGAGCTCCTGCACTAATGATCCTGACTGCTTTTCTCTCTGGTGAGACTCTGTCAGAGCTGCCTTCATCACTGTCAGCTGAGTAGAGACATGCTCAAAGGCTTCCTTCACCTGGCCACACAAAAAAAAAAATTCCACAAAATTTTTTTTGCCCTGGTGAAACAAAGTATGCTGTTTATGTTCAACTAGCAAATGGGACCTGCACGTTTTAGATGTGCTATTGTGGAAATAATACAACTTTATAGATTTTGACTTGTTGGTAGGCTGAAAATGTGTCCAAAAGATGAACAGAGCTGTAGATGATTCCAGCTTTTTTCCATAAAGAAAGCTGCGCGATGAGTGAGAATGAAGATATCAAATTAGGCCATCAAAAGGCAGTTAATGTAGCAACGAACTGCTATAAGAAGATCATTACAGTATATTATTTTTCATTAAAATCTTCTCAAACGTTCCTCAAAACCTTGAGTACACAGGAACAGGAACATCAAGTTCTGGAGTCAAGCTTATTTTTCCATTATTAGTGTTTAGAATAACAGCAGTTATTATTAGGACAAGTCATTGCAAAATTTCAAATAGCAGTTTCCTAAACATGGGCATTTACAATTTGCACCAACCCAGACACACCGACACAGAAGAACTTGCTACACCTGACTGATACTGCACAAAGGTACTAGGTCTCTTCAGCACCTGGGCGTGACTGTTTTCCAGTCCATGCCAAATTCATATCATGTTCAGTCAGTTGAAATTCGCTCTCTCAAAGTGATGCCAATGCTCTGTTAACCCACACGAGCGTGTTAAATCCCCCGATTTCATCACTGCCTGCAACATATTTTGTGCCTAAAAGAAAAGGACATTTAATAATAATAAACTTAAAATACTTGGAGAACCAGAAAAATCAACCCAGTCCACACTAGTCAATCTGGACTGCAGTGCTGGAGATTCAGTTCTGCCAGATTTAAATATTCCCCAATGCCCTACCACACCTCATCCAGATTATGAGCAAAGCAATAATAATAAAGAGAAAATATAATAAAAATATAATAAAGAGAAAGCTGTGTAGGGCAGTGGATGCCTAAGACTGGGGATGAGAAAGCTTGCTCTAAAATACCTCACACTTTTCATAGCTAGGGATGCACCGATCCAACAACAGGTCTGATATTTAGACTGGATGATATGGAGTGCTTGTATAAAATATTATCAGTTTATGCAAATATTAAAAATTGTGTCCTTTGAAAATTATCCAACTTTTTATCCAATATAATGTACAATATTATGATTGTAGTATTATGGGGCAGCAGTGGCCTAGTGGTTAGGGCGTCAGCCACATGATCGGAGGATCGGGGGTTCAAACCCCTTCCCAATAGGTTGCCCTGAGGTACCCTTGAGCAAGGTGCCGTCCCCATCACTGCTCCCCGGGCGCTTTCAATAGCAGCTCACTGCTGCACATGTGTGTATGGGTGAAATGCAGAGAGTGAATTTCCCATTCGTGGGATTATAAATAAAGGATTATTATTATTATTACAGCTATTAGAATGATAGTATGCTATTTCTACTATTCCTCCAAAAGATTTGTTATATTAGCATCTAGCTAATGGTTTAACACTACACTGCTTTACCCTTTACATGAACATTTAAGGCTCATAACACATTCATGCAATGTCTTTTCTTGTTCATATGTTCCAGTAACTGTAACCGTAAATCTCTCCATAAACATAAAACCATTTTCTTATGCAGAGAATCTTACATATATTTTCATTTGTGTGTATGTAATATATATATATATATATATACACACACACACACACACAAAATGTAAGACTGCTAATAAGTATCTGAGATTCTGCCTTTTCCAGAAAATAATACTTACTTGATTTGAAATGAGATATCAAATAGTTGTAAGAAATATGCTTTTTAGATGCCAAGTTGTCCAATAGTTCCAGATGTTCAATTGCACCACAACTAAATGTTAGTAAAATCAACTGCACATGCAGCTTGTAGAGTTATCACAGAAAAGCACCTACAAAATGCTCTGAGGAGCCAAATGAGCTACAGGCTACCATATTCAATGTCAAACATCTGCTACAAGAGTATGAAGAGAAATATAAAGGGAATAAACTGAACAGTCTATGTGCACAACGGGTGTAATCTCAGATAAATGTGTCTTAATAAGGTCCGCATCTGTGTTGATCCAGCTAAATTAATCACACTTTGGTTGGCATACCTCAGAGAAGCGCTTCGCTTCAATGGTAAGAGCCATACGGAACTCATCCTCCAGGGCAGCATACTTCTGCTGGGCATCAGCCAGTTTTTGTTCCATCTCAACCTGCCTCTGAGCATGTCGCTGCTCCATAGCTGCCACTTCTTTCCCTAGAGCTTCCCGAAACTCAGGCCCACCAGGAGCCAGTCGAGCAGCCAACTCCTTCCTGAACCATGTAGTAAAATATACAATAAACAGTAAGAATTCATTCATTCATTCATTTAAAGTGATGACAGTTTCAGGATGAATTAGATCAGGTATGCACTAAAACCTGCCTCAAATGGTAAACTTACATTATGATTAAATATTATAATATAGTGATCTAAAAGTAAAGAAGTGATCACAAATAGATCTGCGTGTTTTCTGACATCTAGGAAAATTAAGAAAAGTAGATTACATTCAAGCTTTAAATGAGTGCTATTTCTGTTGCAGCATTTTTTGTCCATATGTATTCTTCTATTCAACTGTTTTTCCATTCATTCTGTGTGCTTATTTTCTGTGTGTAGTGTGGGATACACACCTGTGTACCTCCTCCCTGGAGTTCAGCAGCTCCTGCAGTTGTTGTACCTTGTCTTTCTGCTGACGCACTGACGCCCTGAGTATTTCCACTTCTCGTTTCAGGACAGCGCACTTGTTCTCCAGCTCTTGTTTCTTCTTCATCTGAGGGAGAATGGAACATTCTGTTGACTGACTGATGTTCTAGGACAGTGGATGAAGAGGTCATATATATATATATATATATATATATTTTTTAGTATTAGTATTTAGAATCACTGCTTTCAGTCATACTAATTTTACAAGCCCCCTCCAGATTCTTTGTGGATGCTTTTAATGCCTTTCATTTTGTTTAATTATTAATTACCCTTTACATTTTCCTAACATTAGCTCTAGTGTCATATAAAAGCTGTAACCAGCAAGTTATTGTTTACTTTGTGTTTACTATGTATGTTCCTCTGAACAGGAGTCAATTTTAAAATAAAGCACTTAAAAAATCTGCAACAAATATTACTCGCACAAAAGCACTCGTAATCAAGGGGAAAACCTACTTTTACACTGTTTTTTACACTGTTTTTCACTGTCCTGCTGTATATAAATGGAATTCGGATGTTTATTCACAGCCAAACATTCACTTGACACTTCCTTTTCTCTTCTCTTCACAGAAGCTCTACTGACCAAGAAAAGTTTACCTCCTCGGCCTTTTGCGTGGCCCTAAGCACCTCTTCCTGTGATACACACTCCTCCAAACTGCGCAGTGCCCTCTTGTGTTGGTCTTCTTGGCTGCGCAGATGTTCCAGCTGTTCTGCTGCAATTCTACACCTTTCCTCCAGTTCCTCCACCCTAGCCTGCAGTGCCGCCCGGCCTGAGCGTTCCTTCAGCAACAGCTCCTTCAGTCTGTTACAATGTGTCCAGGACAAATGACGGTGGAGGAAAAAGAGGCCATTATGTTCAGACAGCTCAAGTGGAAGAGATGTCTCTTTTCTGACAGATGTCCATTTCTCTTAAAAGAGTAAGTTAAGCTTGCTCAAAGTAAAAGGTTACTTTGTCTTTATCTTTTCTACATTTAATCTTATATTATTAATAATAATAATAATAATAATAACAATACATTTTGTTTATATAGCACCTTTCTCAAACCCAAGGTTACTTCCACAAAACCAATTACATGTATTACAATGAAGTATTTGATACAATAAGCAACGTAAGAATTAAATTCAGCATTACTCTGGCTCTGTCCTCTATAAAAATCGAGTCATTAGCAAGACAGTGCTGCAGAGGTGTGAATTAAGGTTTGATGGATGAGCTACTCTTGACACATGCCTGTTAACACACCTTTAATCTGCTACTTAATTATAATTCAGCGTAAGTCAGAACTCCTGAGCCAGATGCATAGCCATCTTTCAACATCCATTACGCATATATTTGCTTTCAGTTGAATCTAAACCTAAACGCATTTGCCTCCTTTCTGATTTCCTAATATTCTGTTTATCCATATCCATACATGGTGTTGACCTCCAGAAAGGAGGATAATACAAACGATAACCAAAGTAAACAACCAAGAGTTTTCATTCTTTATTGTTATTTATAAAATAAACTCACCAACAACCAACAGGAAAAAACTAACAGCTCCCTTAGACACTCAATCAGCCAATGAACCTAATTTAACTGATTACGTTAGACTAGCCATAGCCAAGACAGATTACTGCCTGCTGGATCTAGACATCAGATAAGTACAACCTTTCCAGCCATTTGAAGTTCACTAGGAGATATCAAACAGACCCAAACTGAGCCTCTGTCAGTGACCTCACATAAAAAGTTCATTAATTATATCAGCTACGAATCAGTCTCAAGAATACATTTCAGAAGCTCTGAGGAGAAAACCACCATGATCAGGCCATGATCTGAAGCTAGATCATAATAGACACAAATCAAAAGCTAATCTGAATGACTGATAAGCAGAAATAATTTAAGATTTAAGATTTGAGAACTTTGTCTTGAGAACTTTGTTGAGAACTTTGTGTTGTGTTTACTGAGGTTGTCTTCTGTGTTCTACTACATTTTAGGAAATCAAAAATATTCTAGTGTTAGCCAAAAAAGAGAGGAGAGACGAGGAGAATATTGGGAAAAGGATGTTGAGGATGGAGTTGCCAGGCAAGATGAGAAAAGGAAGAAGAGGAGGTTTATGGATGTGGTGAGAGAGCTCATGCCAGTGGTTGGTGTAAAAGAGGAAGCTACAGAATACCGGAAGAAATAGAGACAGATGATTTGGCAACACCCAGTAATGGGAACCGCCAAAAGAAAAAGAAGAGGGAGAGGAGGAAATGGGGCATGCACTATATAATTTAGCTCTGCAGAATCAAGGCAATTTTAACACAGAAAATATTAAAAATCTAATTGTATAATGAATTGTGAAAAGTGAAAGTGACTACCCCCATCATTGTGTAACGCAGCACAGCACAACACAACGAAATTCAACCTCTGCGTTTCACCCATACACACACGTGCAGCAGGGGGCAGCTATTGAAAGCGCCCGGGGAGCAGTGATGGGGACGGTACCTTGGTCAAGGGTACCTCAGGGCAACCTACTGGTGAGGAAATCAAACCCACAATCTTCCAATCCAGGGCAACTCCCTAACCACTAGGCCACCGCTTCCCTGAACTGTGTTATTATTAATAAACTTCTTAGAAATGATCACCTGCTCTTAAGAGTGTAGAAGCTGAAATGCAACTTTTAAGGAGCTGTTGAACCTATTAGCTTTTCTTTTTCCCCTCACCTATCAGTTGTGTGTAGGGTCATGGACTGGAGTTCCTTCTCTTCATTGGCACGTGTCTGTAGACCCTTCATCTGCTCTGTGAGTTTCTTCACAGCCTGCTCTGCCTTCCAACGCCGCTCCCGCTCCTGGTCCCGCTCTTCCACTATCGCCTATAAACCCACCACACACATCTGGTCTTTTCAAAAGCTTGTTTACATTCTTTAGCTTGACTGTTTCAGTATCTTTCAAGAACATGATGAACAGCTGAAGACAGTCTGCATACCCTGTAGGTTTCCTTCTCAGTCTGATGGGGGCTTTTGTCAGGAGTGGTTCGGCCCGCTCTAATGCTCCTCTTCACCGAGGCTGCTGAGTCTGTACACCTCAGGCTTTGGACAGCTGCCCTCCGTCTGGATCCAGCAGCAAGCTTTGAGCTTTGACGCTTTTGAGTGTCAGCTTCACTAGAAAGAACACAAATACATTTCCAAACAAGCTTAATTAAGTGAAATAACATGAACAAAAACAATAAAAGAAATAAAAGAAAATCAACTTGGCTTTTAGTGGTTCTAAACCACATTTATTAACTAAACTAAACTATGAAGAGTTATACACAGGGCTGGAATCACTTATCAGTGTATCCACAATTAATGAATAAATGACTGAATGAATGAATGGATGGATGAATGAATGAATGAATGCATTATCACAACCACTTATCTGAAGCCTGCACCAGTGTGGATAAGTATATATATATATATATATATATATATATATATATATATATATATATATATATATATATATATATATATATGTATATATGTGTGTGTTTGTGTGTGTGTGTGTGTGTGTGTGTCTCCACTCTCAGAACTGGTATTGTATGGCAGTTTTCAACAAAATGAAGAAATTATGAATAAACACACATAGTGAAATATACTCTTACAAAAACTGGAAATTCCCTGTCGGATGGTTGCTTGTCATGAAGCAACCATCAGGATTGCAGAATGTTTGTGTGAGGAATTCACAGAGGGATACACTGTCACAAAAAGCTCTCTCCTTATCACACTAAAGCTGTCCGCTAGTTGGCCCCTCATGTGCAGCAATGGAGCTGATGCAGGCTCTCAGTGGGCTGACAGCTGTGTGCTGGCAGCTGGCCANATATATATATATATATATATATATATATACACATTTTAAAGAAAAACTTAAAACTACTCCAGATCTATTGAAATATACATTTTTTTCAATGACAATTATCTCTATTTCTTGATTTTCCAAAGCTGCTTATTGTGCCAACCTTAGTTGCATACACTTTTTGTGTTTTTCTTTTCTGAAGATAAAATGTTCACAGATTTCCATAATAATAAATTATCATTAAAACGCAGAATCAGAGCAGGAGTCACCATGTTTGCTCCACCGAAGCCAAATTAAATGAAACTGAACTTGTGGCAGGGTAATCATTTATGTCTGAGAGCCATCTTAAACAGGGAGGAGCAAAGACAATTACTAGATTAATTACAGAACAGAATCAAAGCCTTCGCCTCTACGCAAGAACAAATTCTCTTTGACTTTGAACCATAAGAAGCACTTGGAACAACAAATGATGAAGAGAGTAAGGGAGAGTAAATGCACCTGTCTGACCGTTTTCCTTTGTTTTCTTTCACCAACTTCTTCCCTGTGGCACCTCTTGGGCCAGGAATTCTTGAATGCCGCTGATTCTCTTTTCCACTGTCACACTCACTCTCTGATGTCAGATCAGTGTCCCTTTTTGCTTTCCTGACCACAGGCCGCGAAGCTGTGCTTGTACCGGCGCCATGGCATGCTGGAGCCTGAGAAAAGTACCACAAAAACCCCCA
Source organism: Hepsetus odoe (assembly GCA_017165825.1). Taxonomy (NCBI): domain Eukaryota; kingdom Metazoa; phylum Chordata; class Actinopteri; order Characiformes; family Hepsetidae; genus Hepsetus; species Hepsetus odoe. The sequence continues at coordinate 19,413,184 of CM029388.1, forward strand.
GAAAAAAAAGATCTGTGTATCTTTTATATATAGCTCTCATTCTCATGTGCACTGACTATGGCCAACATGGACATTTAAGATTCCTAAAGCAACAAAATGTTTAAAAAGTTAACACAGACAAATCTTTTAAAGTTTCCCTAGTGAGAAACATCTTCTAACCAGTGGGCTTTTTGAGTACAGTCATAACTAACTAAAATTAGAGTAGATATGGCAAATGCAAAGGGAGGGGACCGTTTGGGACAAGCGGCAGATAATGATGGATGATGATGGATGGGACTTTTTTTTTTTTTTTTTTTTAGAAACTCAAACTGCTCAGTAACAATACATTCAAAGACTTTGTCAATAATGTTAATGTCTCCAAGAAAATCACCATACAACCCAATCAGAAGCCAGGGATGACTACAGAGAACCTGGGATAGTGTGATCAAGTTAGGTGATAAGGCGGCCCTGAAAACAGATCCAACCTGTCCTGGGCCTTTAGAGCAGTAAAGGGCAGAAGTAAGAATGCTGTTCATAGTTTAAAGTTCAGCTTGCACTTCGTTCCCCAGTATCTAATAGAAAAACTGAGACTCCCATGGGAAAAACACCAAGTTCCTTTAGGTTCACGTCACAGAGAACCTTAAGTGGACCCTCAGCAGCAGCTCCATCACCAAGAATGACAAGAGCAGAGACCAAAGAGAGCATCTTAAGCACCTAATTTATAGTATAATTCCCTGGTAATGGAACTGTAGCCTTAAACCACAAGGTTTATTGGTGCCATTTGTGTAGAATTATTATTGCCACTCTTGACCTCAATCGAGTGCACTGTGCACTATTTAATCACCTGCTTCTCAATACAGTACCTGACAAAATGTTGAATTCACAAAAGGGTTGCTCATTTAATCAAATTATAATATTCGATTTTCACATCCACCTGCATGAAAAACTACTGAGGCTGAAAAAGATCCACTAGAGTAGAAGAGGCAATCCACCTGTGGCTCTCCAACCTGGCAACCTGGTTCGTCTCTGAAACCAGACCCTGTCAACAGGCTGGTGTTGCTGCCTAAAAACCTTTAAGAGATTACTTTAGACACAAATAGCCTTCAACGGCGCTCAATCATTCTTCTTATTTAGGAAAATAAATTTGACATAATTTCTTTAAATATTATTCATATAAATGTATATATTATTTTGCTATTTTTTTCCAGTTTAAATTTCAACTTAAATGTTCAAAGAAAAGGAAAATGACTTCAATGCTGTTGAAAAGATAAAAATTGGGATTATGATTTTGTCCATTAATGAGCACCACTAATTCATACTATCATACTATATTCCTACTGTTGTACTGTTTTCACACTCAGTACTGTCTTTGCTCAGCTTCAGCTGTATTCTCCTCTGTTCTGTTGCTATGCTGTCGTACCTTGTGGAAGAGCTGAGACACTTGCCGTTCCAATTTTTTGATGCGTAGCTCATTTGTCTGGTTGACTGAAGTTGAGCCTTGGTCAAGCTGCTGTGGACTAAGCTGAGGGCTGTCTGCCTTTTCAGCGTGTGTATCCAAAGCTCTACCATGTTGTCGAAATCGAGAAAGAACCTCATCAATCCGGGGAGTAGGGAGAAGGGGATCTGACTGCACCTATTTAACAAAGAAACCTAATGAGCCTTAAGATTAGCATTCTTTCAAGAGAAGCAGGACTTCAATACATGCTAAAGAATACGAGGGTTTTGATATTTAAGTATTGTATTAAACAGCAAGAGCACATGCAGTTTTAATTTTAAGTTGAAATGAAATTCAGAGCAGGATATAATTTTAAAAAAATGAAATAAACTATACCACATAATTTTAGAATTACACATCAACATACCTGCTTTGATCGGTTTAGACTGCACCTGTCTTTATGGCCTATATTATGTGCTTAGAAAAATTAAAGCTCTGAAAATGATCGACGTACACTTCTTTCATTTTTGGTGCCGTAAAATGATTGAATATTCAGATACCAAATTTGATTAACTTTCCTTGCATGAGAAAAGAGCATACTTAGTGGACCATGTCCTTAAATAACATATGCACCATTTGTGAGCCGATACTATTGTCTGATGAAATCAAAAACTCCATGAACTCCTCCAGGCCAGGAACATCCATTGGGTTCTCGTCTGATGGGGGACAGTTCCCCATCCGGTCCTCCCCATCCAGAGTAGAGATTTGATGCAGGGATTGGAGGACCATCTCTCTGTAGCCTACAGAAGTGGTCACAGAATAAATGGACCAATTAAAGCAGATATCGCGCGCGACTGGGGACATTATCATGAAACAGTACTACTTCTACTTGACCAAAACAGAAACAAGTAACTGTGAAAAGCAATTATTTGTCACCTTAAATATCACTTTATAAAATAATGCTTCAGTTCCCCTTATTAAAAGATGTCTTATTAAAATTAGTTTTCCTCCACATTGATGTAATACAACAATTTTGCACAGATTTCATCCTCAAGGAATGCAATCAGATAAGATTACTTAAATAAAGGTATGATTTGTATTGGTTTACAGGCTACATTTTAACAGGAAATCAGTGGCCTGTGCACCAGAATAAATCTTTTCAGTAACCCTTCCAACCCTGTACAAGACACAATGCGAGATAAATGCTCACATTCTGGAAATCAGCTAATTATAATTTCCTATAATTGCACAGAGGTTACAGTTGAATTGCCAAGAACTACTTTAAAATGACTGCAAACCTTGAAGTCTGCACACTGGATTATCCGCTCCATCCATACTGAGAGTAACATCCCTCAGATTGTGCAATCCAACCATGCACTGCAATAAATGGTCCATACTGTCCAAACGGTTGCTCTGAAGCTGCAGGTGTTTCAGTTTGTAATCAGCTCCATGCAGATGTAAAAGGCCTATGATGTTAAATGGATATATAGTAAATATATATACACACAATATACATATTTATACAGAAGTGTGAACAACAGGTTTGTAAACCCTTCTAAGTTCTCTAATTTGCATGTAAATCTGACCTAAAATGTGATCAGATCTTCAGTCATAAAGAAAAACAAAACTTTAATTTTTAATACATTTATTGAACGCAGTGATCAAACATTAAATATTTAAAAGCAAAAAGGTTAAATTAGGGTCGTGGTTGGAAGGACAATGACCCAAAACAAATGTCAAAATCAAGAGAAAATGGTTTGGTGACCAAAGAATCAAACTATAACAAGGATATCCTGAAATAAACTTCCATGGAAAATGCCAGTTTGGGAAGAAGAATAGTTAAACTTCACATCAGGGGAGAAAAACTATTTCAATTACCAAGAAAGAAAATAGCAACATATATGCTCCATGTGGAAGGTCATTTCTAATAACTTCTAATTTCTAATAACCAGTGTAGCTAAACTCTTCTTATAAACTGAAATTATTCCTATAACTGGACATCTTGAACATCACTGCAGAGGAATTGCTGAGAATCTCTTTACCAAAGGACCAAAGCATGAGCTGTCCTAGTCTGAATTCCTTTTAACACTGACACTGTTTCTGAGCTATTCAAAATGCTACCTGTTCTTGTTATTATTGCTTTGTCAGATTAAAGACTCATGAGCAGAACTTCTCCTGCAGGAACTTCTGCTACAGACCTAATGGCTTGCTGGTTTGACAGGATATTTTAGCCTTAGAGCAGCAAAGCACCCATTACCAAACATCTGGCTGAAAACCTTTGCACTGTACATCAAACAATATTCATTGAATCATAAACTTACCAGTGAGATCACTGATTTGATTGTAAGCCAAGTTGAGCCTTGTAAGATTTACAAGTCCACTTAGACCTAAATAAAGGAATTCTGGTTTAGCTGTTATCACCCTTATAATTCAAATCATGTTTCATATTATTTTGGCAGAGCTCTGCTAAGAAAGCATACATAGAGTGTATATTTTTTGCGTTGTTACTAGCGAGCTTCACCTTCCACCTTGGTGATACTGTTGCACGACAAGTTTAAGGTGCGAAGTGAAGAAAGAGAGCTAAGGCCCTCGATACAACAGATGTGATTGGAAGACAGATCCAAATGTCTTATGTGCCATGCTGATGTAAGACCTTCAATCTTTGACAGTCGATTGCAGTGGAGGTTTAGGGATATGATGTTAGACTTTAGTGGAACATCTAATAAACTATAAAAAAAAAAGATGGAGACACAATGAAACAAACAACAAATAACCATGTGAAATAACAGATTTTTGAGAAAATGTATATACAGGATAGAAAAGGAGAGTGAACTGAGAATGTATCAGTATCATCTTATAAGACGGTATAGGAAGGAAAATATTTCAGTCGTAGGATGTTTTTCATATGTTAGACGATGGTATTGTCTTTTATGACCCCCTTGGCCTAGTGGTTAGGGAGTTGGCCCCGCATCGGAAGATTGTGGGTTTGATTCCCTCACAAGAAGGTTGCCCTGAGGTACCCCTGAGCAAGGTACCGTCCCCGTCACTGCTCCCCGGGCGCTTTCAATAGTTGCCCACTGCTGCACGGTGTTTGTGTGCATGGGTGTGCATGGGTTAAAAGCAGAGGTCCAATTTCGTTGTGGTTCACGCTTGCTGTGCTGTGACCTCGCAATGACAAGGGTTGTCACTTTCACTTTCACTTATACATCCCACATGTTCTGAAATATCTACATTACTGCTTTTTAAATTTGCTTAACTTCTAAAATATTTTAATAAGCAAAGGTTGCTCTAAAGGGTCGGTGTGTTTTGTGCAAAGTTAGCTCCTCACAGGCATTTAATGTTTCAAAATGCAGGATTAAGTTTATTTAGATAAACAAGACATTTACCTTGAGATTTCTTTATCTATTAAGCAAAGCTCTCCAACAGCCATGTCCTGTGTTACCTGTTAAAAACACAAATAAAAAAAAAAGACATCATGACTAGAAAACATGCAGTTCTGTGCTACAAATTGATTTGGCCATATTTGAATACCTTTATTCCCCTTTAACCACCTGTGATAAAGATGTGATAAAGATCACAGATTGGTCTTTAGAAGAGACAGAACTGATTACATAATTAATAATGAGTTATTGGGAGGACTGAGTCACATTTTAGACACTTTAAACCTGCAAAAAGAGCTTATACCATAAAGCTACATGTCAAAAACAACCTCGCGAGAGTGAAACGCGTCGCCATGGACGCTTAAAGAAACACCGTGTCTGCGTCTGCTGGACGACTTCAAAATAAAAGCCCTGAAGTTTTTTTTTATTCTTCTTTAAATATGGACATGTAACTCCTTAATGGTGACTTGTTGGACTTCATTTTGCAGTAAAAGATAAAAAATAAAAAAAAAACGGAGAAGGGGGAAGCTAGACAGAGCAGAGTATTAGTTCTGCAGCGATGATACACAGCTGACGTACAGTCGAACAGAAACTGAGCTAAGCGTTAACTAAAGGGGCTGTTTACCTCCAAACGAGCCAACAGAGGGGAGGGGGCTGCTGCTTAGTGTGCGTTAAAGCTAGTTTAACACTAGCTACAGTAACAGGTCTCTTCTCTTCCTTCCTGCGCAGAATCAGCCGAACTAGCCAACGGTTGACATCCACTCGCGTCCTACTTTATCAGGCAAGGAGAGAAAAGCCAGCTTTAACTTTCTCTCCTCTCCTGGAGAGACTTGTAATTGTAGCAGAGAGCTGTTAATTGTAAGTTAAGAGCAGCTCAGTGATATACTTCAGACATGCCAGCTAGGCTAACGTTAGCGCTAAGCTAGCGGTCCACCTGACAAAGATATATGAATTCCACTGCCCTTATTATATTCAGTCGTTAATCATGAATCAGAGCTGGTGGTGTGGTATCCAAGGTGTGAAAATGAAGAAGTGAACTTACAGGGATGGGATTAATTTGGAGAAACAACACCGTTACTGTTCCACTCCAAAATCAAACAACCCGCTCAGGGGGCGGGGCTTGCACGGGACTACAGGAGGGGGCGGGGTTTACTCCGGACCACAGGAGGAGGCGGGGCTTGCTCAGAATTTGCCAGGACCCTATCCTGCAGTCTTTTAAGTGAAAGTGAAGTGAAAGTGACTATTTAGACTATTATATGTAAATGACCTTTGTGCTGATTGGCTGCCTCTTGTTGCGCCTTCATTTTTTGAAAGTAAGACTTGCAGTAAAGTTACAATTAAGTTACACTTACAAGTAGAAATATATTTGGGAAATACTAAAAAAAAAGACTAAACAGAGATAAAGAAGAGATGAAGAGAAGACGGCAGGATTTTTTCACAGCTCTGAGCTAGAGAGGACAAGAGTCAAGAATGCAGTGTTTGATTTTCTAACATTGCAGATCACAACAAAAGATTCTTTATAGCAATTTCTGTTTATTAAAGTATTTGAATGCTTAAACATTGGCTAAAAAGCAGTAATGCACAGCTTTCAGAAAGTTTGGGGATGTAAAGGGGGTCATAAATGTGAATAAATAAGCTTAATATATGATAAACACCTGAACACTGAAACATCTTCCTCCCTGCACACTATTATAAGAACATAAAGTCTGTACAAAGAAATTGAGCTGCCAAACAGGGAGCAAATCTTAAATACAAGAGTTATGTAATAAGTAGTGTAATAACAGGTAAATGCACAAAGATAGTTTAGCAGAATAGCAGGGGTGGAAAATACTTTAGCACTAATGAAGGATTTAGTTCCAAAATGCATTCACATTTTGCTTAGCGACCTTTACACACGAGAAAGCACAGTGTTATACGATGATCCACTTGGTTACATAGAATTTTTTTCAGAATTTTTATTTCATGACATTATGCATTTTGGAAAAGAATTCTTCAGTTCAGTACTCCATTCCAATACTTGTGAAATATGAGGAAGATTTGTACTTTACTTGAGTAGTTTTTACAATGCATACATGTTGTTGCAATTTCATTTTAAAAATACGTCGGTTGCAACATCATAATCTAATAAATGCCAAATTTATCCCAGGGTTTAATTTACGTTTATTAACATGGAAATGTCTGTTGAAGTGGGTTATAACAAGGCAAAATTGGCTGAATTGCATAGAGAATTTCCACTTTAATGGGAAAACTCTCAATTTTACATGTTGAAATACTGCCTTTTAGGTTTTATATACCTTTCCTGTCCCTTAATTATTTTTAAATTATTTTTCAGGATATAAGACTTTGATACAGTAGCCTTGTTTCAATGTATATCAGACATTAATCTCTTGGTTCTGCACAGAGAAAGATGATATCAGGTTCTCTGAGCTAGCTGAACTTCATTGTGGGTGGCAGTTGTGGAAGGGGCAGATGAAACATGATGTTGCAAAGCAATTTCATCAAAAATCAAAGGATACTCCAAAGGCAGGCAAAATTCATGCAAAATGATGCTTTTTGTTAGGGGACGTATCCGTGTCGATTTGTCACAATTCAGTATTCAGTGTCATTACCATTGTTTCATTCATTAACATTCTCTTACTCAATGCTCAGCACGCGCTCTGAAAATGTATTTAATGTCATTGGGAATGACAGTGGTGTCAACAAATCCCTAGGCACTGCTCTGTAAATCTCATCAAGCTGGCATTAATGTAACTCTCCTTTTCATCATCAGAGTAACCTGCATCATCAAAAAACCAAATTTCCAACCCAAAGAAGCTGAATCCTCCTAGGGTTTGGGATGTCTGATGGCAAATGAATTATCCTCATTGTTTTTTTGTTTTATTTTTTCTTCATTTTGGTGAGCGTCTGTAAATATGTCCAGGGACATGAATTAAAAGGTGTTAGTACAAATGTTCTCCACTTTTTCCACCCCTGCATAACAGTATGGAATAGTAAACGTGTATATGGCTGCAAATTAAATACAAATATTTACACAATGTATAGTTACAAAATTCAGTGACAATTACTCTCGGAAGTCCTTCAGTCTTATGTGTGCTGAAAACACCAGTAAAGCACATTATTGCAAATAAATGCCAGATCAGATATTATTAGGTACTGTTGGAATTTCTATATTATGAGTCCTTTTGGGCCAGTAAGAGCAATCCATCTGAAAAATGCAGACAGTCAAAGATCCTTCAAATGTCCATAATATTTTCAGCAAAAGAGCTCCTAAGAAAAAAGATAAAATAGAAAACTGTTAACAGTTCCATCTAGGGGTAAAAGAAGATGATGAGCTTATCTTAAAAGATGGAAGCCCACCAAACAACAGTTACATGACAGGGAATGTTGTAGGTTCACTTCTGATACACTTAGAAGTTTTCTTCCTACATTGCTTACTTTGTGGCACCTGAAGCACAAGGTATGTATTTCATAGAGATTTGACATTCATATAGTGGTCTGTCAGTGCAGGACAAGGGCAGGATACTTCCTCCTAAGTACCTCAAATTGCAGTCTGAGTGAAAATGCTGTGAATGATGGGCCATTGGAATATGATGGGTAAAGTAAGTTTTGCAACATGATGATAGCGTAAAGCCATTATTCTCCTCTGCATTAAGCAAACGTGTTGACTTTAAAGGACACGACTGGAACGATGCCCTTCGCAGAATAATTTTAAACAGACTGGCAAATAAATGGAGCGTACCAACCATATTCAGTTGTCCACATCAGATAAGTGGTTCTCCGTCTGTAGTTTAAAGAGTGCAGAAAGAAACATAAAATACAGCCATGTAACATATTTTCAACCCAATGGGTTTCAGTTATGCTACAGATAAGAGGCTCTCAAATGGGATGACTGGCCACCTCACCAATTTTTCTTTTCCATCATCATCGTAGTCATCCTCATCTGTCATTTCGCCACACTCTCTTTCTGAATGCTCCCCTTCCACACCTCCTGCAGAACGACTTGCTGTCTCATAATGAAGAAATGGATAGACATCATCACCCTTTCTGTGCGGAACTAGAAAAAATAGTGAAGGGGAAGAGAACGGGGACAGGAGTCTAATAGAAGATGGGCATTTTTGTTCCATTCTAAAGTCTCCTGATGTTGGGAAGTGTAAAGATAATACTGCCTTAAATATAACACATATCTGCATTAAATGCACAACATTTAGTGTATAAAAACATATTCATGTCTATCCAGCATATCCATCCATACATATATATATATATATATATATATATATATATACTTGGTTGGTAAATAGTTAATCAGCAGTTCTGATTATAGCAGATTACTAGAATGAAGAACAGATGTGGATTTGAAGCACTGATGGAAGTCACTCTGTATAAGAGCGTCTGCTAAATGCAGTAAATGTAAATTTGTGGCCAGAAGAAAGTTTACATGTGGAATGTTGTTTATTGGACATGCATGAGTGTGTGCGTATATTTATGCGTATATATATATATACAATACTGTGCAAAAGTTTTAGGCAGGTGTGGAAAAAATGCTGTAAACAAAGAACGCTTTCAGAAATATCAATAATGATTGTTTATTTTTATCAATTTACAAAATGCAAAGTGAGCGAACAAAAGAAAAATGTAAATCAAATCAATATCTGGTGTTACTACCTTTTGCCTTCAAACCAGCATCAGTTCTTCTGGCCCCACAGAGCCCTGATCTCAACATCATCCAGTGTGTCTGGATCACATGAAGAGACAGAAGGATGTGAGGAAGCTACATCCACAGAAGATCTGTGCTCAGTTCTCCAAGATGTTTGGAACAACCTACCAGCCGAGTTCCTTCAGAAACTGTGTGAAAGTGTACCTAGAAGAATTGATGCTGTTTTGAAGGCAAAGGGTGGTCACACCAAATACTGATTTGATTTAGATTCTCTTTTGTTCATTCACTGCATTTTGTTGATTGATGAAAATAAATGATGAACACTTCCATTTCTGAAAGCGTTCTTTGTTTACAGCATTTTTTCACACCTGCCTAAAACCTTTGCACAGTACTGTATATATATGTACTCATAAATATACGCACACACTCATACATGTCCAGTAAACAACATTCCACATGTAAACTTTCTTCTGGCCACAAATTTACATTTACTGCATTTAGCAGACGCTCTTATACAGAGTGACTTCCATCAGTGCTTCAAATCCACATCTGCTCTTCAATCTAGTAATCTGCTATAATCAGAACTGCTGATTAACTATTTTCCAGCCAAGTAACACTTACAGACCCTGTAATGGACTGAGGCAAAAAAAAATTATTGTCCCAAATGTTAGCTAAGTGCTGAGGTGTTTTATTTTTTGTTTTGTTTTGCCGCATTTCATTCACACAGGGACAAAACTAATAACACACTGTAGAGATGTCAGTATGCTGATTTGCCAATCCTCCCTTCACTCTCACCTGTCTCTGCAAAATGCTGCCTCTCCACCTTCTCCATCCAGGCCAGCAAAGAGTCGATCTTGGTCTTAATCTGCGACAGCTCTCGTTTTATGGTCAGCAGCTGATCTGACTTAACTAAGGGAGAGTAGGCTTTTCTAATTAACAATATCATTTTCCCAGTCACAGTGCAATTACTAGATACTCCAGTATGGAATTTCAGTATCAGCAATCATTTACACACTATTGTGGCTGATTTCACTAACCATCTCTTAATAATTCACATAGTGGTCTGCAGAAACCCAATGGATGGTGCAGACATCTTTTTTAGGTTACCAGACAAGCTGTCTGTTACTGGAAATAGATCAAGTAAGTGATATATATTATTACATCTATTATTACAGCAGCTATTAATATAATGTAATTATTTTAGAAAGATTATTGTTATGTTATGATTATTGTTATTATTGATATGACATCAGGTTCTGCTGAGGTCAGAAAGGTTTGTGAATATAATAACAGACCGTTTAAAACTCTGTTATGCTCCTTCCACATAAAACACTTTCAAAAAGTACTGAAAGTGTGTACAAAAATTCAGAACCTATGGAGTCAAAATTTCACTATGTGAAGTTGTTTTGCCCCTAACTAATGTTTATGCTAGCTTTTCTTTTTTTTTATTTAAAAATCATATGGTGATTTTAAAAAAGGGGCCATTGGTGTCAGAGGGCCAACATAGTTTGGTGATTTCACAGCTCAAACATTCTGGACTCTTAATTTTCATGTTAAGTAGATGTGCCCAGAAAATGTGTTTTGGTTTTTTTTTGCATTTTGCATTTTCTCTCTTCTCAGTAAGTTATATATGGACATGTATCAATTACAAAAACAGCTGAGGTGATTACTGGTGAAAAAAAATGCAAGACAAACCCCTGGAACTGGAGCTATAAGAACTGGTTGTCACTGCACTTGTGGATGAAAAGCAGGGAGACCCTCTTGAAGACTGTGTAGGTGTTGTCCTGCGTATTGAGGGTGCAACTCGACGGGAGCGCTTCACATGCATCATGGCCCAAGGGGGTACTGTCATCTGCCCATGCAAGTCTAAGAGTCTAAAGAAAGAAAAGTAAGCATTGTAAACCAGACTCCAGCCTGAACTGCACCATATGATGAAGAATAATATTCTGCAAATGATCTGATTCACATCGTTTTTTCCTCTTCCAAGGTAGTTTTTAGCCAAGACATGATTAAAGTTGTTAATAAAACTGGATATTTTTCAACCCCAAAGAAACTCAAATCAAACAGACAGAAAGAAAACTGTTTCAATTAAGACTGACAACCTTAATGGAGCAAATGAATTAAACCATATCTTTCCAGGTTCAGGTGGGTAATTTTGTCAGTTTTGCTACAGTAATCCACAGCAATTTTTAGAACGTCCTATCAGTCTGATGGACAGAACACTACATGAAGTTAATGCAAAGTAAGCAGAGACAATTGGTTTAAGTTGTTTTGTTGGTATTGAGACTGGTTAACAATGGTGCCTATCAACAGTTTATTTTAATTAAATGTCAAACTGTTACCGAAATACTCCTTAAAACCACTAAAATCTGAGAAGGTCATAATATACTAGCTTGCTAAATTGCAAAAAGATGGATGGTAACATAGTGGCGGAGTGGTCTTGCCACATAGTTGAAAATAGCTGAGGTTTCTAGGCTCTTTTCTGTGTAGAATTTGCAAGTTCTCCCTGTGTCCACATGGGGATTCTGCTGGGGGCTCCAGTTACTCTTGGTGTGTGTGTTTGTCTTAGTTTATGGACTCACGACCTGTCCAGGATATACACTTTGAGCATTGGAATGGGCTCCAGTATCCCCATTAACCCTGTAAGGCTCAGGAAATGGATGAATGAATGAACAGATGGATGGACGAACGGATGGATGGATGGTTCGACTAATTTAGGCCCAAGTCATGGGAATGGTTTTAACCTAGGGATATGACACTCAGCACGGACGAGAACGTTGTGGGTTCACGTCAGTCTGTATACTGTCTCCAGCACTAGCACCATGTGACAAAATTCTTTGTGAAAGGCTCAAGTTGACTCAAAATTTCACCCCAGAGAATATGCCCTGTTTGAGATCAATGAACAGTTCAGCATAATTTAAGGCAAGTATGAATTAGTCATGAAGTTACCATGATGGTTAACTGATGATAAACATCCATTACACGCAATGTACAGCTAAAACAATTAAATGTATTTCTCACACTAAACATGCAGTGTCTGTTCAGTTGGTTACATTTCTGTCAAATAGGAAAAGGTCAAACTACTGCTTTAACATGGAACAAGGCACCCTTACTGATAACTGTATTGATTTCACTAAAAAGGGGCAATAAACCAAAATTTAAAAAAAAACTTTACAATATGACACCAAGCCCTTTTGTTGTTGCTGTGCCTTCATCTAATGAGGTGACAGAATGTGAGTGATAATTCAGCTCATTGTTAAGATGAGCAGGTTGCATGAAATCATGTGGCCTAATCATTTCCCTGTCCTCCCCACAAGGCAGAACTTTAGAAAGTGACGAGCATAATTATCTTCCCTTCTCTTCCATAATTATTGCATAACGGCACCCGGTGGGATTGCGTTTGTCGCGGCAGACAGATTTATTTTCTGGGGAGACACATAAAAAACTCATCCCCTGCTCTAAGAAAAGGAGAAAACAAACACATGAAAATGTCAGAGACAGGATGAACGCCCCATACCAACCCCTCGAGCCATTTGACATTCAGCCGCTACCTCCCGAGAGGGCTGCATAGACGACATTAGACTGCGCAATGCATAGATGTACAACCAAATCAAAGTGACATTCATTATGGTTGTCACAGCCCATTCCTGTTCACATAGATGGGTTTTTATGGCACGCTTTTTATTCTTTTTTTATAATGCTGAAAAGAACAGGTGGAAATTATGAGGTGACACTATAGCACCAAGCAAGTGACGTTATACATGTTGAACAGAAATCATATAAAAACTTGCATAAAACATTTCCACATGAATAAAATGAAACAGTTATTGCCAAAGAGAAAATGAAGAAAATGTTGTCAATGTTTGATTCATGTGGAAATTAAGGCAATTCATGGCATTACTTTCTTTTTAAGGTAACTGCACTAGCTTATATAGAACCTCATAGTTCACTTAAGAAATATACAGACTCACCTTCCATAGAAATCCTCCCGGTAGAAGTCGTAGTCAAACCCATATCCACTGTGAGAAAGATGAAAGTGACTATTACTCCTTTGTTTTTGTTTGTCTTTTTCCCTACAGTTTTTAATCTTTTGCAATATTTAAATATTACTTTACACTTTGAATATCAAACATTTATAGGAATTCAGTTTTCCATGCTATAGGCCTTAAACTGTTATTTCACACTCTCAAAGTGCTGTTTTATGATCAAAGATTACTTACCACTCTGCTCCACCTATTCCTCCCACCTGCACTCCTCCCTTCTGCAATCCCATTTACCTTGTACTGTATTCCCCAAGTATCTGATTTACTCCATGTTCACCACCTCTACTCCCAGCCCCCTAACCTGCGTTCCTTCTTTTCAGACATATTCAGCGTCTTACTGACTTTCATTTGTTCCCTCTCTAGAGCATATCACCAGCTTGTAGGGGTCTTCTCAAGATGCTCCCTACTCTCGCTATAGATCACATTCTCATCTGCAAACATCTTAGCCCATGGGGAATACTGTCTAATTTCTTCTGTCATCCTGTCTGTCACTTTTGCAAATAAGAAAGGGTTCAGCATTGATCCTTGATGAAATCCCCAAACTACTTTAAATGCATCCATCACTCCTACTGCAGACCTCACCACTGTCACACTGTCCTCATGCATATCCTGTACTACTCTGACATATTTCTCTGCAACTCCTGACTTCCTCATACAAAACTCCTTTCTAGGCACCCTGTCATATGCTTTCTCCAAGAAAGCCACAGCACAACTCCTTCTGATCTTCTCTGTACTTACCCATCAACACCCTCAGAGAAAACAATTACAATACTGACAGAGAAATTGCCTTTGGAATACCAGAATGAATAGGGATGCATTAAGTTCATTAAGTGTAAATGCTACAAACTAAATAAATACATTTTTGGATTTGGGTCAAATAGTTGTATTTCTTCAACTGTTATAGGGGCCTAGATATTATTGCAAAGATACTGTCTTCTGAAAATGTCCAGTGAACAATTTTTTTACTCTTAAACTATATGAACTAAGACAGAGATTTTTTTTTTTTTTTCCTGCCTCGATAGGGTAAATAAAAAACACAAAATGGTCCAATTCTGAGACGATAAAGCATGGATTATTCAATAATTTTGAGGCAGAATCCCCCCCCCCCCAAAAAAAAAGCATGACAATTTTTACATTTACTTTTATTTCATTGCAGAAAGTATGAATTCAATATATTTCATGTTTTAGCTCATCCACATAATTTCATTAGTTAATTCCTGCTTTTCAAAGAAATAGGAATAGGAGGGTTTTTGGGCTAGTAATGAGGTTAAATAAATAATGATGTGATATCAAACATTTTTGATGTGAAAACAGAATCAGTGAAAGTTTCAGTCTTTCAGGAGCAGCAGATCATCTCCAGTTTTTCAAGAAAAAATATTGAATGTTTAAAAACTAATAAACAAGCAAAAAATCTGACAATGACATTATCATACTGTTGCACACCTTTAGATTTGTTAGACGAGTTTGATGAAATAAGGCTTAAAATGTTTAATTGCTTGATTTCCTCTGTGCCAGAAGTGACATGAGAACGAATGGCAACATTACAAAGTATTAAATGCTTAAACATCTCACATTTTTTTTGCAGGCCTGAAAAGAAGGAATGGGTATATATTAACAAATTAAATAAAGCTGATCAGAAAAAACATGAAATATCCTTTGTTCAGGTTCATATGGACTAGAATTACAAAAAAGTTGGTAAATCCAATTTTATACAAGAATCATCCAATAATGGAAAAAAAGCTATTTACCACTCAAAATGTGACGTGACTTCACAAAACGTTCACCCCTGGGGAATGAGAAACTGCCTCAAATCCAATGAGTAGGTAAGCAATGGTCACCAAACAGTACTCACTTATTGTGAGAATTCACATCAAATAAATATAGTTTATAATGCATCATGAGAACCAAGTGGCTAATGGTGTCCATGTGTCCTGTGTCACCCTTATTGATGGTTCTTACCTGTATAAAGCAGAGACGGGCCTCTTTAGGGCTGTCTTTGGTCTGTACAGTCTGGGTTCACCTGCCATGTTAATATCTGTGAATAGTAAAATCGCAAAGCTTCAGAGTTTGTTAAAGGTAAAAAGTTTGATACCGAATGATGAAATGATTAGAAGTGAAAAAGTTTTAAGACATTTGCACTTTAGCAAGTCATGCAAAGCTTATTCATTATACCTTATCTATTCTCATCATGCAAACTCCCTCGCTCACAGTCATTTTCTTAGCCATTTAATCTGTGCGGTCCTGCAGTCTATGCCGACCAGTCCATTGCAGGGCAGACACACAAACAAAAATCTTCACACCTAGGGGGCAATTTAACCTCTCCAATCCACCTGACATGCATGTTTTAGGACTGTGAGATGGAACTGGAGCACCCTGAGGAATCTCATACAGACATGGGGAGAACATGCAAACTCCAGACAGAAAGGGCAGAAAACCACTTTGACTAGGAATCAAACCCAGGACCTTCTCACTGTGCTGTCAATAGTGCTACCCATTGCACCACCATGCTGTAAACAGTAGATACATAACTGGCCTTCTATATAAACATCAAGCATCAGTTTTCATTTGATAAAAATTCATTTTTCCAAATTCAGCCTTTCTTTAAGGCTTAGCTTAGTAGGATCATATTTCACTGAAAAGCTTGCTTCTGTTGAGTTTAATTTGAAAACCCAAACATGTCTATTTACTTAATAAAAGTAACTTTCACAGAAATAGGTGAGTTCTAATACCTATTCTTAAAGTGCTTTTCTGAAATTCTCTTTTTTGCTAGGTTTAAAACAAAAAGCAGAATAAACACAATTCTTTATATTTCATTTTTCAATCAATTAACATTTCTGGCAACCTGTCCAAGGTGTTTCCCTGCCTTTCACCCTTTGAGAGCTGGGTTAGCACCCCCCGCAACCCTAATCAGGACAAGTGGCTATGAAAGTGAGGGAGAACGAGAGAACATGTCGATTGTGTTGCTCTTGGCTTGGTTTTTACAAAAGAAACAGCCTGAGAAACAATTTTGGATAACAATGCATTGTGTTTTCTTGATAAAGCAGTTAATATTTTAATTATTTAATTGGTAGAATCATTGATCTTGGGTGGTTCATGTTTAAAAAAAACATTATCCTGACATTATCCAAGGCTTAGATATAGATTTTATATTCAAATGGGTGCATATTTAAGCAAATCATTTTGGATAACCTAACATATTCTTTTATTACATTTTTTGTGTCAAAGAAAATTCTGCATAATGAACTGACAAAAACAACTAATACCTACCAATTTCCAAAATTTACTCTATTAAGCAGCTAAATCTACAAATATCAGCACCAGACACATTAGCTACATTGGGGTAAGTAAACCTTTAATGATTGACAGTTCTGAGCAGGAGTAAATCAGAAGGAAAGGCAACGCTGCTGCAAAAAGCAGCTGGGGGTGATTCCACAGACGTGCAATCAGTGTGCCGTCTGACTGACTGATGGCTCAGTTCTCTCCCATCATAGACATGAAGGATATCAGAGCTGCTGCTTCTGCCTCTGAGCACTCACTCTACCACTTGCGCTGACACCCTCATCCACACAGTCGCTCCTGAGTGCTTCTCAAGGTCGCTCTGCACACCATGCTGACTCAATCACTGCTCAGAGCTTTCACTGTCATTCCCAGGCAATTTCAGCCTTCACCCTTTTAATGCAGAAGAACTGAAGCCACAGAGAAAAAAAAATGACGCTCTGTGTTGAGTGTCTTTACCCCTTTAACTGTAACTTTCTTAATATTAATGTGAAAGAGAATGTGAATTTCTTAGCGCAGGGTGAAGACCTCCTTATTTCAGATTCCACATTGATTCATTCTCAAATTTTGGGGGAAAAAACTTCAAATTAATACATTTTCAATGACATTAATTAATATGTAATATTAAATTAAAATATTTTTATTCAATATTTTTTATAACAATTTTAACTGAAGCCATTTTTTTCAGATGAAGTTGATAAAAAATGATGGTATGTGAGGGGAACAAATGATTAATTTATCAAATAAAAATTGTTTGAGGCATGGACTTCAAAAAAACAAATATAATTAGATTTTTTCACTTCATTCATTCATTCATTTTATATTTGCTAGAAAGTCAATTATTAGGAAACATCTAATTGTAGTGACTCATTTTTGCCAGTTGAATGTATTAGAAATCATCCACCTTTAAGACAATTTCTAATAAGCTCTTACTTTAGGATTCACACCTACTGAAGAAAATAAGGCGCCGTGGTATTCTGGACTGTGGTGCTCCGAGTGAAATGATGGCCCTGTTTTTTTCTGCAACAGCAAGCATAATGGCTTTGGGGCAAATGACATGAGAGGTGAGAATTAAAGTGTTATGTGTCACGTTACCCTTGTGTGTTAAGAAGGAACAGAGACTGGTGTCGTGACAAACCCCTGACACTTAACGGCAGACCCAGCAGCCCATGTTGGACAAGGTCCAAAGGACATCATTAGAGTATTAGAGTACACATCATTAGAGAACACCTATCCCGATCCTGTGAGATGAAATTTCAGCAGTTTTTGAAGCTAAAAAAAAAAAAAAACTTCCATCCTCATTTTCCATCCAGTCCATTTTTACACAACAGTATAAAACAAATGTCAAAAACATGGATCTTTAGTCAAAGAATCAAGCTTTTGACATGACTTTCCCAGTCCGCTGACCTAAACCCCTCTAACAAGCTCTGTGAAGTCGGATAGGAGAGAATAAAAGACAGGGTTGAGGAACCTGTAACATAATTAACAGTTGTGTACAAACATATCAACACCAAATGGTGCTTTGCTGACTGATTTCAAGTGAATCAATAGTGCACAATATCAAATAAAAAATGTATGTGGAATATATAAAATTCATTTTTTATTTTAAACCCCTGATAAATTCAGTAAAAAAGAGAACAATGGTGTTTTGAATGTACTGAATCCAAGGCTGCCAATATTTGTCACATAAATGTTTTTGTGTGTGTTTGTGTATGTGTGTGACTGTGTCTCTGCATGTGGTCTGTGTATCTGAAAAAAAGCTTGTATCTTAAACCCAAACTTTACATATATTGTTAATTTTCTCAATGAAGAAATACACATCCTCCACAATGAACAGTCTGCTTATTTTAATAGAGCTACCGCAGGACGTAACAGTCTGGGAAATTATAAAATAAAGCCTGTGCAAACTTCTGACATATTTTATATATTGTGTTTTTTTTTCTTACACGTGGAACTTAAATGAAAAGACATTGTGCATCCATTTACATAGAAATGCCAAATTTCAGTTTGCTGCCTGTAGAGGAAATCTTAACTACAGCTTTTGATTTGGTTCGTACTTGATCTTTAAATAACAGATGTTAAAAAAGGGGGGAAATTATTACACATTTAAAAGCATTCATTAAGCTACTCTGTGCACATTCAGGCACAGCAGCAGACAGAACTGTTCATTTCCCTAATGAGGGCCTGATTATCATACTGTGCGTGTGTGTGTGTGTATGTGTGTGTTTTTCCCCTTTTGTGTCCTCATGATGTAACCAAGAGACTGGAGTGTGCAACTGTTTGCAACAGTCCATACCCTCGGGAAAGACCATCACATTCACTTGCAGAGGAGTGTATCATCCCGCTGCCGCGTACACATCCCTGGCTACTTTGATCAGTCTGCTTCAATTAAACCCACTCGAAACAGAGATGTGTTTCACGAGAGCGTCGATACATCTCACCTTTATAATCTGGAGTATAAGGACAGCAATTACTCCAGTGTGGAAGGATTTAACACACTATAAAGTGTGTTCCATATGCTACTGAAATTGCATGTCTAATATACACACACACACACACACACACACATATTATATATATATATATATATATATATATATATATATATATATATATATATATATATATATATATATATATATATGTGTGTGTGTATAATATATATGTGTATAGAGACAATGTATATATATATATATATATATATATATATATATATATATATATATATATATATATACATACACACACATATCCATTGAACCATAAGCTTTAAAACAGCATGTGGATTCCACAGCTGCTGGAAACTGTTGCTTCTTTATGGAAACTAACTTTCTATACTTTTATGGAATTGCATGCTCTTGTTTTTTACAGTGCTGTAAAAAATATTTCTGAATGTGTCCATTTTTCTTCATCATACATCATACATAAATTGTAACATAAATTCAATATCATAAGCATAAATCTCATAAATATCAAAAGCAAAAAATGGATCATACAAAAGAGAATCTGGGTAAACACAACCTTGCGATTTTTGAAGGACAAAATTTACCCTCGCCCATGTGAAAAAGTAGTTGCCCCATACATTTTAACAATATTTGTTACGCTGCTGAGAAATGCAGATTTCAAGGCATTAAAGGAATGAAGTCAAATAAATAAAATGTACACATTTTTCCATCCAAACCAAGGTGTAGTCAGTCAGTCAAGACATGTTTTGTTTCCTTTTCTGCTTGGACCTGCAGCTGGGAGAATAAAGTCAATAGTCACCCAAATAGCTCAGATCATTTAGATTGAACTACTTCACCAAAACAGATCAAGCCACATTTAGGTCTTTTTTTAAGGTGGAACATTGTTGGCCATGTGATTTAAGCTGCACTGTAAAGTGAACATCGAAAAAATGAACAAATCTTCACTTCTGCGAGTTGCGAATTGTGAAGGATGAAATTCAAGTGTTGGTTAACAAACTTAGCTCTGCAGCTTCAGAAAAAAGCAACATTTGGAATTAAGATGATTTGGCTGATAAACTACATCTGGGGTAAGGACAAAATTGCACAAATGTGATATTCAGGAACTTTCATTAATAAACAAACATAATTACGATCGAAAAAATGCACTGAACTGAGATTATGAGTGATAATATACTTTTGTGTTATACAGTTTATAAATTATGTAATTCATTTTTAAAAATTAAGTATACTATAAATCACTGTTAGTGATTAACAGTTAAAAAACCTACTCACATCTTGGAGTGCAGCGTTTGCCTTTATAGGCTCTTCTTCCATCCATATCCAGAAGACTATGCATGATTTTCCTCAGTGCAAAAGTCTGTTCTCTTTGCAGCTCAGGTCTCAGGTACTTACTCTAGGAGAGACTGATTGAGCAGAGCAAGATGTAGACACACACTACTCCAGACTGTACCACTGGCACTGCAAGTGGGGGTGCCGTCAGAGCCATAATAGACTATTCATAAATAATTCAAGCGAGTGAATTGGTAATCAGGCACTGGCTGAACCTAGAGCACCCTTTAAAAGGTTTGCGTACTTAAAGACCTGCTGAAATGACTTTTCATTGTTCTCTTTTCCGTTTGGAGTCATTTATTAATGAAGGTTCTCATTTCAGCAACGTAATTTGGATTTTTGAACAGCGTAAACTTCAGATTTAAGAAGATTTATGTTCTATTCTTCAACACTCTTAGATAATATTCTTCAAAAGAAGCCCAGTTTCCACATTTCATAAGCAGGAGGTTGTCTAAAATCATTCAGTATGCAGCTCACGCCACTCTGTGAAGTTTTAGTTAAGATGAGGGCTTTTAAATTAGTTTTCATTTGATTCACTGTAATGAAAAGATCCTTCCGATGAAGAGGATTTATATCAGATCAGTCTAAGAGAAGCTGCAGCTTTTTACACAGTGTCATACTTCACACTATCTCTCTGCCCTGGCTGGGCATACCTGGTGCCTCGATATGTTGCCAGGTGTGCTTCATGAGTCATTAGGTCTCAGTGAGTCAGGGCAGAACTGTCGGTCATTGTGTAGATCATGAGTACATCCAGTTCAATCCAAGTCAAATCAGTCAAGTCAATCCACCACAGCATGACAGAATGACCGACCAAACTATGGAAGTAACGAGTCAGGCTACACTTCATGACCTATTTCAGGGGAGTATTATTAGAGTGGCTGGGGAGAGGACACAACGCTGACCTGCAGAAGGCCTGGGAGATTCTCAACCGACTCGAGCTAATGCTCTGGCTGTCTAACAACATGAGATCCTGGAAGAAGACCAGCAGTTCTCTCCCTTAGCGGAGACTTAATACGGAGACGCTGTGGAGGTCAGATCATCCTCCCATAGCCGAGTCTCCAGTACTTGCAGCGATTCAGTGCACCACTGCCTTGACTCCGGCTAGCTGTGAGGAGCCGTTTGTGTGGAGGTGAGGCTGTCGCTCCTGAGTGCACCCAACAGCTATTCCTCCTTGTAGGCACTTTTGAGTGCACTTTGCTGGTGTTCTCCATTGAGTTTGCTCCAGAGACTCCATTGCAGACAGCACCCCTGCCACTCGGGAGGACTCGGGAGCTTCTTGTTACTGACTCCTGCTGTATCCCCTTCCATGGCCAGCCCTCCAGTGTCCTCTTGCACAAACGGCCCTCCAGAGCAACTGCTCCTGTTCTCCCTGCGCTGGCTGGTGAGGAGCTTGCAGGGCTCCCAGTTCCCATGTCCACAAGGTCCCCAGACAGGTCGTCACAAAGGATGTCATTCCCTGGTCCAACGCTGGCTCCAAACTCCTCTTCATCACTGGCCAAAGGTGTGACGTCGAACCTCAACATGCCTCATGAGGGCGGCTTCCCTTCATCGCCAGCTCCTCGTTCCCCTTCATTGCAGGACTCTTGTCTGACAAGGTGCCATCCTCACCACAGGAAGTTGGCTCGCCTTCGCTGCCAGCCCCTGCATCCCTTCAAGAGGGCAGCTTGCATTTGCAGCAGGCTCCTGTGTCTCTCCAGGAGGGAGGTCCCCTGTGGCCATCAGCTCCTGTGTCTCCACAGGAGGGTGCTCCCCTGTGGCTGTCGGCTCCTGCATCTCCCCAGGAGTCTCCCTGCTGTATCCTCTTCAATGGCCAGCCCTCCAGTGTCCTTGCATCCATTTCCCCTGTACTGGCTGCAACTGCTCCTGTTCCCCCTACACAATGAAGAGCTTGCAGGGCTCCCGGTGCCCATGTTTGCAAGGTCCCCAGGCAGGTTGCCTGTTATCATCCCCTGGAAGGATAGACGGCGGTGCTCAATGTAGCCTGGCGGCTCACCTTCATTGCTGGCTCTTGGTTTACCTTTGTCACTGGCACCTGGTCTGACACCAGCTCTCACCTCACCTCAGGAAAGCATATCACCTTCACTGCCACTTCCTGCATCTCCCCAGGAGTGCGTCTTGGCTTCACTGCCATCTTCTCAACAGGAGGGTGGCCCTCGGCTCATCACCATTGGCTGCAGCTCTATGGATTCTGTTGGGCTTCCTGTTGCTTGTTATGCTGGTGCGATATACTTTTATGGTTAGTAAAAAACTCTTTCCATAATTCTGACTCCAGTCCAGTCCAATCCACCACTGTTGCTCTTCACACATTAAGAATAGTTGATCTAGTAGCATAATTTATCCATATTTCTAATTATCATGCCTGACCGATGTGAAAACGTGTCTGATTAGGTTTAATAATGTAAATATAGAGGTTTATTTAAGTTTTACACTCCAACATGTCAGTGTGTGTGAATATGTTTATCTGTGTCTGGGCTTTGATGAATTGGCAATCCATCCAGGTTGATTCTCTGACGGATACCTTCATTAATATATATATATTAAACATTTAATTAAACATTCAAATATTAAATATACAAATATTAAATATGTTTATATAAATAAACATATCAAATATGTTCTAGTTTTAAAATGTCATTAAAAATTCCAAATTTCAAGGCCAAACTGAAAAACCTCCGAAACAGCCAGACACGGCATTTTATGGTTTTGTGGTTAAAGTGCTTCAGATAGATTTTCTAAGAGACATTATGCTCAGTTGTCACATTTCTTGAAACAGGGGTGACTTGTTGGCTTCTCAGTGTCACAATTGCCAGTCCTAGTGAGAAGATAAGGTTGTAAGTTGTAATGTTGTTGTTGCAAATAATTTGACCGAATCTAAGATAGAATCAACATTAAAATATGAGATACAGTATATTAGATATTTTGGCTATATTTAATCCTTTTCACTCACTCAAAATATAATTTTTAAGCCAAAACAGGTGGTGATTATTACCTAATCTGGTAATATTATCAGTCAATTGACATGTCGATTCTTATTAACATTGAGAATATACAGGAATATACAGGAAACACAGACATGAAATGAAACAGAAGAAAAGATAAAAGTAAAGATGCATTGATATTTACATTAATAATTGACTGAAGCCAAGTTGTGAAGTTCTGTAATTCTGTGATACAGAATTCTGAATGTCCCGTTTAATCCACTGGACTGGACTGATCTTGCAGTTTTACATTAAACTTCTTTAAATCCAATCCCTCTGATTTATTGCAGGATTAATCAAAAACCATAGAGAATGTAAAGATTCAAGGGCTATAAAAATTTTAAACTGTATTTTAATGTCACCACCTAGTGTTCACCTGTAGACAAACATCCTATTAAACACAGTGTGTTTAAGAGCAACACAGAGCACATTATAGGGCTTTGCATATGGACAAAAATTATATATATATGCTTAGATACTTATATCACAAAACAAAAATGTGATTAAAAAAACTAATGAAATTAAAGAAGAACGTAAAATACAGTCCCTTTAAACATACCAACCAATCAGTGTTGTTAAGGGTTAAAACGGCTTCTTGATTTCCATAAATATCTCACTTGCTCAAAACATTACTGGAGTTTTGACTGGTCACCCTGTCAATGATAATCATTCCATATATTGTGCCGTTTATTAACTGTGTAATCCATAGTGGTTCCTCTGTATTTCTCAATTCTGGTTTGTTCAAATGCTACTTTGACAATCTGTCAAATAGTAATGTAGTAAAATTCATTCTTGTTTAAATGCTGCTTATCATATTATTCATAATTTATATTCTCCCTCTCGGTCATATTATTAAAAACCATGGCCTCAGTTTTCACTGCTATGCCGACGATACCCAAATCTACATTACCACCTCTAATTCAGCCGCTCCACCCCCTTCCCTCACAGCTTGTATTCATGACGTAAAACTATGGCTCACCTCTAACTTTCTCAAGCTCAACACTGACAAAACAGAACTTTTATTAATTGGCTCATCACTAAAATCCAAAATTTCAGTTTATCCATTGAAGATGCTCTTGTTACGCCCTCACCCACTGTCCGGAATTTAGGTGTTATATTCGATCCCAATCTGTCATTTCAATCTCACATTAATACAGTTGTGAAAAATGCTTTCTTTCACCTCAGAAACATCTCACGTCTCCGCTCATCTCTTTCAGTGAAGGATGCAGAAATACTTGTTCATGCTTTTATAACATCCCGTCTTGATTACTGTAACACTCTACTCTTTGGTCTCCCAACTAGAACATTAGCCAGGCTCCAGTACGTGCAGAACTCTGCAGTTCGTGTTCTCACGTTCTCCAAAAAATCTGAACATATCAGCCCCATTCTCCACAAACTTCACTGGCTGCCCAGATCGTATCGTATTCAGTACAAGCTGCTTCTGATTACGTTTAAAGCCCTTCATGGATCTGCTCCTTCGTACCTCACTGATTTACATTTACATTTACGGCATTTAGCAGACACTCTTATCCAGAGCGACTTACATGTCCTAATTACAGGGACAGTCCCCCTGGAGCAAAGTGCTAGAGGTGGGATTCGAACCAGGGACCTCTTGATCCAGAGGTACCCTACCACTAGACCACCGCCACCCTACTGATTTACTCCATTCATACACTCCCACCCGCTCACTGCGATCCTCCGTTACCGGGTTACTCTCAGTTCCTAAATTCAGGTTAGCTTCCATGGGTGGTAGATCATCTAGTGTTGCTGCCCCTAAACTCTGGAATTCCCTCCCTCAAAACCTGCGCTTAATGTCCCCTCTGTCCCTCTTTAAAACACAGTTAAAAACATATCAATTCAGTCTGTGCTATTCCACTTCTCCCGGTTCTTAATTTCCTTATTCTGCTGTTTTGTTTTTTCTGTCTTTGTGTTTGTATTAACTGTTTTAATTTTTTTTTTTTTTTTTTTTACTTGCTCTGTAAAGTGATCTTGGGTTTGAGAAAGGCACTATATAAATAAAAATTATTATTATTATTGTTATTATTATTTTACATCATGGTGATGACATGATTAACCTAATATAACAAACTTAACAGCCTCTTAATGCAAAGGGGGGCAATTATGAAAAGAGGACTATAGCACCTCAACATATTTTTGTTAATTAATTACTGTTTGCTTTCAGTTACACAATTTGGGGACAAACACTGAAATTTCTGCATTGTTCAATAATTAAACAAAGTAGTTTTGTAGTGTTATGAAAGTGACTATTCTTGTCATTGCGAGGTCACAGCACAGCACAGCACAGCGAACCACAACGAAATTGGCTCTCTGCATTTAACCCATGCAAACACTGTGCAGCAGGGGGCAGCTTTGAAAGCGCCCAGGGAGAAGTGACAGGGATGGTACCTTGCTCAAGGGTTCCTAAGGGCAACCTACCGGTCTGGGATTTGAACCCATGACCTTCCGATCCTGGGCTCTAGTCCCTAATATAGTAAAAATTTACTTTTGTTCCTTTTCTTACAATGTCTCACATTACTGAGTCCATGGAGTATGTAGACCTTGATCCAACCCCCATAAGACGGGTAACGGTTGGACCAGAAAATAATTGCATTTTTCATTGAAAACTTGAAGGTAAGACGGCCTTGAAAAACTGGTAGAAGATAAGGCGGGAAGTGAAAAGAGTTTTATTTATTGTTGGCGAAGTGGTAAAGGTGGGGAAACAGATGTAAATCATGATGACATTAGGAAATATTGGTGGAAAACCATTAATTGACTGGATTAATGTAAATTTAAAAGGAGGAGAAATAGGTTTCTATTGTATTTAAAGTCCAAGGTTGGGATGAGCAAATTGGAGCTGCTCCCAGTGGGTCATGACTGCTGGAACTCTGCTGGTTCCTGGTCAATTGGTTTTCCACATTTCTTTCTTCAATTTCTGACTTAGGGTCCCACTTCAGTTCTCCATGACACTAACCACTAGGCCTCCGCTGCTCCCAAGAATGCATCTTGGTAGCAGTGGGACTTAAACCCAACCCCCAAAGAGACCGGCGCCTTAATTCAGCATGTTAGACCACTTGGCCACCCTAATCTGCATAATCCTCCATATGAACCAACATATTGGCTAAGGTTGATATTGTTAATAGTTTTGAAAAGCAATTCATCCCAAAAAATAAATTTTCTTTGGGTAATGATTTAGAATGTCCTGCCTGATTTTTTTTTTTTATTATACTTTTTATTCTTTTTATACTTTTTTCATATAGATCCTCATTTTAATAGGATTCATGTTTTTCTTTGTTACATCAATACCACTGTGAATAAATCTTAATCGTATATTTCTAGAAAGGGCCATTCAGAGTCAAGGTCAGTTACATTTCTGAACACAAGAGGGCACAGCTAGCCAGAGGCCTTTATCAGAACCACTAAAGCAATGTTTCCAAATTCCTATAGCTTTTCTGCAGTATATAGTATAGTTTTTCCTGCAGTAGATCTCTTGATTTAACTGCAGAAGGAATAAATAGTCAGCTAATGATGTGACTCAGGGGTCGTATTCTTAAGGTATATCTTTTTTGAACAAGTGTATACCTGGAACCCCCACTTTCAGAAGCTTTGTGATTATATCCCTGGTGCGTTATCCAGGGTCTCACTTGTGTCTCTTCTCTTTTTAACTTTTAACTTTTTTAACTCTTTTTAACCTACCCATTGTGAATTATGGCTGATTATTTTATAGTAAAAAAGTAGGAGATCATTGGCTAACACACAAATATATAGATATATATACTGTCTTTATGGAGCTGGAATTTATATTTAGACATTTGGGTATCCTGGTCAAAAGAAAAAAGAAAACAATAGATTGTAAAATGAAAATAAGGTTAATTTAAATCTAAGAACGATTTAGGGTGGTGATGGTCTAGTGGTAGGCTACTTGCCTATGGACCTATAGCACAAGAGGTCCCAGGTTCCAATCCCACCTCTACCACCACTGGGTCCCTGAGCAAGACCCTTAAGCCAGAGTCTTTCCAGGGGGGACTGTCCCTGTAATTAGGACATGGAAGTTGCTCTAGATAAGAGCATCTGCTAAATGCTGTAAATGTAAATATTTGAAATCTAGCTGAATATGACATAGTTGCTACTAGGAACAAGAATTTTCCAAAGTGTTCACAAACTTTTGTTGTACAATACAACCTTAAAGGGAGTATGTTATCTCATATCATATTTTTGTGAAGTTATTTGTGAAAACACAACCTCAAGGTTGTTGGACCTAAAATAGTAAGTTACCAAAATGTTTGCTTGTGTAAAACAAGTTGAAAAAGTGAAGTGAAAAGTGAAAGTGACAGCCCTTGTCATTGCGAGGTCACAGCACAGCACACAGTGAACCACAACGAAATTGGACCCATGCACTCAACCCATGCACTCAAACACTGTGCAGCAGTGGGCAGCTATTGAAAGCACCCAGGGAGCAGTGACGGGGACAGTACCTTGCTCAAGGGTACCTCAGGGCAACTTACTGGTGAGGGGAATCGTACCCACTATCTTCGGATGCGAGGGCAACTCCCTAACCACTAGACCACCATTACTTAGCAACCGCAGCAGATTGACACAGTTATTACGAAAAGGTCCGATGTGTTTTCATAAATAACAGTATAACCCTTCGCAACCAATCAGAGTATGCCATCAAACTACATTTCTCTAGTAAAAGATGACTAAAGTACTTTAATGAATTACCCATGCAGTTGTAACCATTCAGAAATCTCACTAAAGTGTTTTTTTGTGGCATGTACTGATACAAAACTCTAGACAATTAGAAGTAAACAAAAAGATTGCCAGTGGCTCGGCATCTTGAGAAGACTCGGGAAGTCGGACATGAATACATCATCAGTACGTTCACAGTTGCCCCATCAAGACATGGGAACTGCTTCTCCCTCAGCCTGAAAGCACTTCAAAGAATTATCACTGGAACAAACTCCCTGCCATTCAGGCTATCTTCCACCAGCAGTGCCTACAGAAGGTCCTTAGCATCATGAAGGACCACATCAATCCAACAGGCAGACTGCTTTCCGTGTCACCATCTGGCTGACGATACAGAAGCATGGTTGTTCATGCTACTCAAGGACAGCTTTTACCACCAAGTCGCATCCACATCACCACTTCATCGTTGTCTTGGCCCTTTTTACTTCTTACTATCCTATCAACTGTAACGGTGGCGGGGAGTTTGAAGGACGCCAACGCAGAGCCAGGGTTCCAAAACGTAACTTTTATTAACATAAACAACCAAAAGTGCCACCATTAACTATAAGGCTTCGCCTTGTTAATGAACCGTGCTCTGTTCTGACACACTGGGGC
This sequence comes from Hepsetus odoe, assembly GCA_017165825.1. Lineage (NCBI taxonomy): Eukaryota > Metazoa > Chordata > Actinopteri > Characiformes > Hepsetidae > Hepsetus > Hepsetus odoe. The sequence continues at coordinate 19,442,063 of CM029388.1, forward strand.
TTAAATAGCAGCCCCAATGTAGCACACCTGTGTCTAAACAAGCCCAGGTGTGCTCAGTCAGAACAGAGCGCTTGCTGTCGTGCCCGGCAGGAACAACGGGCACAACAGACCGTGACATCAACCTAGGTGGCTGCCATAGAAACCACTACTATATACCTAATGGGCAATACTGTTGTACATATTAATGACGTTTTAGATATATGCAAATATGCATGTAAATATAGAAGCTCACTGTAACTCATTTATTATTTTCACAATCACTTATCTTGATTGGAGTCACGGTCTGTTCTGGATCCTATACCAGCTCTCACAGAGCAAAAGGCAGGGAAACACCCGGACAGGGTGCCATTTTATCACAAGGCTCAGATATTTTTATCTAAATCTTTTTAGCTTAAATTCTAAATCTTGTACAACTAGTGTTTTTATTGCCTGTTTTTCTTATCTGACACATGCATGTGACTATTATAACTGAACCAAAACTGAAGTCTTAATAAAATCTTCATAAAATTATTATCATAGCAAAAGTATTTATTTTAAGATGAGGTTCACTATTCCTTGTAAATAAAAGTATATATTAAATATGAATATTTATATTGTATTTATAATATTTATATGTCAATTTTTTTCAGAAATATTACATTTTATTCAATACATTGCCAAATATGAATTATATTTAAACACAAAGCACTTTCTCATTTTCACTGCATGGTTATGAGAATATAACTGAATGCAGAAAGCATCAGTGGTCAAAAATGGTCAAGTGGAGGAACCTCAGTAGCCAGCATTTATATACAGTGCCTTGCAAAAGTGTTCACTCCCCCTTGGCTTTTTACCTATTGTTACATTCCAACCTGTAATTTATCTAATTTTATGTGATGGATCTGCACAAAATAGTCTAGGCTGGTGAAATGAAATGAGAAAAATATATATAAAAAATCATAAAAAAAAAAATTTAAACTGAAAACCAGCATGTGCATATGTATTACATGTATTGAAGCCCCTAAAAAGTCCTGGTGCAACCAATTACCTACAAAAGTCACATAATTAGTGAAATGAAGTCCACCTGTGTGCAGTCTAAGTGTCACATGATCTGTCAGTATAAACACACCTTTTCTGAAAGGCCCCACGGCTGCAACACCACTAAGCAAGAGGCATCACCCCATGAAGACCAAGGAGCTCTCCAAACAAGTCCGGGTTGTTGAGTTGTTGAAAAGCACAAATCAGGGTTGGGTTATAAAAAATATCCAAATCTTTGGTGATCCCCCAGAGCATCATCAGATCCTTCATCTTCAAATGGAAAGAACATGGTACCACAACAAACCTGCTAAGTGAGGGCCGCCCACCGAAACTCAGACCAGGCAAGGAGGGCATAAATCAGAGGGGCAGCACAGAGACCAAAGGTAACCTTGAAGGAGTTGCAGAGTTCCACAGCAGAGACTGGAGTGTCTGTCCATAGGACACTCCATAGAGCTGGGCTTTATGGAAGGGTGGCCAGGAAAAAGTCATTACTTAACAATAAAAATAAGAAGGCACGTTTTGAGTTTCCCAAAAGGCATGTGGCCGACTCCCTGAATGTATGGAGGAAGGAGCTCTGGTCAGAAGCTTTCCGGCCACCAAGGAAAATGCTCTGTCTGGTGCAAACCCAACACATCCCATCACCCCAAGAACACCATCGCCACAGTGAAACATGGTGGTGGCAGCATCCTGCTGTGGGGATGTTTTTCAGCAGCAGGGACTGGGAAACAGGTCCGAGTCGAGGGAAAGATGGATGGTGCTAAATACAGGGATATTCTTGAGTACAACCTGTTTCAGTCTGCCTGTGATCTGTGACTGGGATGGAGGTTCACCTTCCAGCAAGACAATGACATGAAGCATACTGCTAAAGCAACACTCGAGTGGTTTAAACATTTAAATGTGATGGAATGGCCTAGCCAAAGCCCAGACCTCAATCCAGTTGAGAATCTGTGGTCAGACTTGAAGATTGCTGTTCACAAGCGAAAACCATCCAAGGAGCTGGAGCAGTTGTGCCTTGAGGAATGGGCAAAAATCCCAGTGTCAAGATGTGGCAAGCTCATATAGACTTATCCAAAGCGACTTGCAGCTGTAATTGCTGCAAAAGGTGACTCTACAAAGTACTGACTTTAGCTTTGACTTCACAATAAAAAAAACATTTTAAAAACATTTTCAAAGCTGTAGGCATGTTCTATAAATGAAATGATGCAAACTCTCAAACAATCCATTTTAATTCCAGGTTGTGAGGCAACAAAACATGAAAAATGCAAGGCACTGTAAACATTCAGTTGAGACATGACTTCTTGTCTTCCTGCCTCAGAATGCTGTTCAAGCAGGCAACGATTGTTATGTTTCAAACAAAGCCATAGAGCCATGAAAACTCAGATGTGTTAAACGTTTCTTTGCTGCTCGCAGAGTGATTTTTCAGTGTTTCCACTATGTGATAGTTGCCTTCTCATTTATACATTTGTAAAGATGGTTCAGTTACAAGTCATAAGGAATTTTTATTTGTTACTATATAGACATGGTTCTTAAAGTGGGAATATTTGTAATTTTTTTAATGACATTGCATTGCCAAAAAGCAGCCCATCACGCTCATTTGAATTTGATGCACACAGTGAAACACATGAAGTTCAACCTCTACATTTCACCCATACACACATGTGCCGCAGGGGGCGGCTATTTAACGCAGGGTACTTCAGGGCAACCTACTGCTCTGGTTCGAACCCAAGATCCTGAGGCTTAGTCCCTAGTCACTAGGTCACTGCTGCTCTGTAAGAAGTGCGATACTGCAATACCAGGTAGATGCACGGAGGGGATGGAGCAAGCTCCTTTTCCGTCTCCCTGTTCTAATAATCAATTTAATATGCAGTCCTCATATAGAGGACATATCAGATATTTAACTGATAAGGACAGATACTACACTTGATCTAAGCCAAAAGGCAGAGAAACGATCTATGTAGATTTTTATTAGGCTTAAAAAGTGATGTCTGTTCATTAGAATGTGACAGAACAAAGACCAAGACATTTTAACTAGATTTCCACGACAGACCATTTTAACAGCTACTAATGCATTTCACATATGGTGCTCAGGTGAGGGTCAGTAGAACGTTTTTGCACACTGTAAGAGGTTGCATTTATAAAAGTTATGTAGAACTCTTGAATGGATGGACTCTAGTAATGGGGCCAGGCTGTTCTAAAGCAACTCTACCCTGAACAAAGTGCAGCTTTCATTGAGGATTATATTCACTCAAGCATTAATTATTCTCACCTGCTGTCGGAAATGGCACAGCACATTATGCAGCAATGTGCCATATGCGCACGTCAAACTCGCTGCCGTCTACAGAGGTTCAACAAGAGCAGCTACTGCGCGAAAAAAAAACAACCTGACATTGTAATGCACAGGATTAAACGTGCTTTGTGACCCTGAATGTCTTATGAAGAAAGTGTTTGTGTGTGTGGGTGTGTGGGTACACACATGTGAACACATGCGGAGGTGCAAACCCAGTTTTAATTTAAAACGCACAGCAGGGCAACAATTGGATCCTCAAGTCAACCATCTGTGTGAAGAAAGCCTTTCATTAACTGCAGCAACTAGATTATACACTGACAGAATAATTTATTCAAAACACCTGTATTTTATCTCTGCTGTAATATAAGGTGTACAATTACAGACTATTGGTGGAGTTGTTGCACCATTTATCCGCCACTGGGCCTCTGTTGGCGAGATATTACTAGGGTGATGAGTCGCTCTCAACAGCATTAAAACTGACAGACAGTAGCAGCAGCACAGTAGGGTGTGGTGTTCCTAGAGTTTATATACAAATCACTTACACTGTTGTGATAAGATCTGTCCTCCATTCAAAAACACATAGCCAGAAGAAAAGCACTGAGCTCAGTGAAGTGGCCATTGACGAAGGTCTGGAGAATAACTGATACAGATCATTAATTTGATTTTAATCTGGAAAGTAAAGGTTCAAATTTAAACACTGAAAAGTTTTTTTTTTTTTTTTAATAAAAAAGGTATTATTTCTGTTACTATAACAACAAGACACTAACTAAATATCTTGAGAATCACTGCATGCATGCTCAAGAGGGTAGCTCCGTGCCATTCTCATGGCACTGGTGTATTTGTACCCCTTTCAGAAGATTTTTAATCCAGACTTTCATAATTTTAATAAAACTGCCTTGCTCTAAATGTCATCTGAGATTATTTTTCCTTGTGTTTTAAAGTGATTATTAACTTGGTTGCAAAGTGGAATAGCATGAGATTGACCAGAATAGCATTGTTGCCAGAAACGGATTACGAATTTTTTCATGTCAGAGATATAAATGATGTGTGTTGTAAAGCCAAATACTTTGCAAACAAGCATTCAAATTCACCAATTTTACCATTCTCAGCATTGCATATAAAACTCGTGGAGACTTGTGTGTGGGAGACTTGTGCCCCTAGTTCACTATCAAGAAATCAGTGAGGGTGAAATTCTCAAAAATTAACCATTTTTAAGTGACTATTCTTGTCATTGTGAGAACACAGCACAGCACACAGTGAACCACAACAAAACTGGATTTCTGCATTTAACCCATGCACACAAACACACACCGTGCAGCAGGGGCAACTATGAAAGCGCCCGGGGAGCAGTGATGGGGACGGTAACTTGCTCAAGGGTACCTCAGGGCAACCTACTGGTAAGCGGTTTGAACCCACAATCTTCCGATCCTGTGGCCGACTCAACTAAAATATAAAGAACCTTTTCCATCAATTCTCCCTTAATTGCTTTGACTTGCCAATTTTTGAAGTGAAAGTGACTATTTTTCATTCTGAAACACGGCACAGCACACAGTGAAACATAACCAAATGCAACCTCTGCTTTTCACCCAAATACCGTGCAACAGGGGGCAGCTATGTCCAGCATCCGGGGAGCAGTGATGGGGACGCTACCTCAGAGCAACAAACAGGAAACCCCCGATCACCTATTGCCTAAACAATAAGCCATGGGAATTTTCTTTTATATTTTAAACAGGTTCACTTTTTGTTCCTAACTAATTTATCTTACCTGTGTCAGTTTATATAAGAGTCTTATTACAGACTTTACAGCTCACTCACTGACCCAGAGGTTGACCAGCGATGACCCTTGCATTCTCGCCAGCCACAGCAGAGCGGGCGTTTCTCTCACTGGCGTACTGGACGAAGGCAAAGCCCTTATGCACCGAGCAGCCTGTGATTTTGCCATACTTGGCGAAGATGAGCTCAATATCAGACTTCTTTACTACCATGGTGTTGAGGTTACCAATGAAAACTCTGGAGTGGAGTGAGCGAGGGTCCGTCTTATTTGTCACATTGCTGGTCGGAGTCTTGCCAGTCATCCTCTTACTGCAGAGCCCTGAAAAACACATATACACAATAGCTGAGTCAGATTTTTGCAGTAGCGTCAACCAGAGAGAATGGCAGAGTCAACTGTACCATTTACAAGATTAAAAAATAAAGGTTCCTAAAATGTGCTTGGCTTGGTTTCTGGGAAAAACCTTTAATTTAATATGATATATCTATAATATGTGGAGGTTGCTTTCATTTTAAAGTGTTCTCCACGTTCAGACCTCAATTATGCATTGAAAGCCCTGGTTAGAGTCCCAGCTTCAACACATTGATCCAGTTAGTCAACTAATTACAAAGTCTGGATCAAAGCAGGTTGCAAAGAACATAATTATGTACATTTTATATAAACAATAACAGGTAAACTATATAACATTCTTTTTTTTATTAGGTTGTTTGTCCTAGTTCTTTCACTAGTTGGGTATAACAGGGTATCACACAGTGCTGCCAGGCTGAGCTGGGAAATCACCAGCCATCACCAGAGTTTAATGGAAAGTTGCACCATGAGTAATGTAATTCTTGGCAATTTGTTATGTTAACTTACGACGATGTTCTCAGAAACCTACTGGAAGACAAAATATCTTCATTTCCCCAAACACACACTTCAGAATGATTGTATTTACACTGGCCACTTTATCAGAAACACTTGCCTTGTAGATTAAACATTCATCAATCATTTAACAGAAGTCACTTTCTTACCACAGAGGTATTCCAAGCAGGATATTCTGGCCAGTGGTCAATAAAGCAGTGACACTGTGAGTGACACAGAATGCTGTGAGTGACATGCTCATACCAGCACCAGACACATACATTTACATTTACATTTACGGCATTTAGCAGACGCTCTTATCCAGAGCGACTTACATTTCCTAATTACAGGGACAGTCCCCCTGGAGACACTCAGGGTTAAGGGTCTTGCTCAGGGACCCAGTGGTGGTAGTGCTAGAGGTGGGATTCGAACTGGGGACCTCTTGATCCAGAGGTCCGTAGCCAAGTACCCTACCACTAGACCACCACCACCCAAAAACATACCGAGTGACCCTGCGGTGTTTGGGAGCTCCAGCATGCAAATTATTTCATAGGTAAAGTAGTTTGAGTAGATTGACCATAAAGTGGTCAATGAGTGGAAGCAGAAAGCAGGTGTGAATGAAAAGTCAATTCAGCCATGTTGAATAACCACTCAAAAAGAGTAAAGTGCTCTTCTTGAATTTCCACTTCTTTTTTTTTTTCAAAAACAGTCTGTTTCCTAAACTTGAGCCGTGTTTCAATAAGAATAAGTGAATAAAACCTTTTTGCCCTGAGCAGCCCCTCTCACGCTCTTTTTATATCCTTTTGAACACAGGCTTGAAAAGTGCTTTCTTAAGTAACCCTGTGCTGCAGTGGAGACGGGAACTCAGGCTGTGTGAGCTTTAAAGTGTCGACACCACAGAGGATTGTGGCGTGGCTGGGGTTTTCTGAGAGGTGTGAAGTTCACACTCTGAAAGACAAGCAGTCACATAGTGGAAAATGACCCCCACCCAGCCCAACTGCCTTTACAGGTCCGTTGTAAATGCCCACATTATTTCCACAATAATTAAATATAGTATTGTGTAAAATGAACCCTTTATATGAACCATTTATTTGATGGGAAAATTATAACATTTTTTAAATAAAAATAATGAATAATACAGTACAATATTATGCTGTGTCAGCATTTCTCTCAAGTCTATCTGTGAAGGTTCATTAAATTTAATTAGGTTTGCTTGGAGGTGTAAGTTAATCAGGGATCTTTCCATTCACTATTTACAAATAGAACAGCTCCCGATGTGTAAATAAACTCATTCAGAGGGGCTGATGAGAAATTGTTGGAAATCTGGTGGTGATAAGAACAAGGGGTCACAATGACAACAACGCAAATTGATTTAAAAACCTTTTTTTGACTACAATCTTACCTCAAAACAACCAACAACCAGCACCTCAGACCATGAATTCATGAATTCATAACTATCTCATGTTATAACTCTGTAAGACACTTTTATTGGCCATAAATACTCTGGACTTCTTTGGCTCCTTTCTGCTTCCATTATGAACCATTCTCACCTTGAAAGTGTCTCTGCAACCTCACCTTTCACACCAAACCATTATGCATGAATATGTTTAAATATTATGCATGCAATTATTGTGCATCTGAAATTTCCTTTCCATTAATTTCGCCTTTAACACATCCATTAATCCGGCTATCTATTCATATACTAAAGTTACAATTCCTTTTTTGGTTTCTATACATCAACACAATTTTCCATTCCAATTTACTTAAAAAATCTGCAGTTTCTGACATATTCTGATATAAAATGCATTATTATCTTCAGTAATATCTCTCAAGTGTAGAATATAGCAAGTACAATCAGGCTTTCATCAGGTTTCATCATAGCCAAGAACGTTAAAGACTGATGCTAAAGCATACCGGTTACATACACAACAGTACCAGTATCATATATCAACTGAGATATGCACAGCATGCATGTTTAAGGTAACATGTACCATTTCTGAAAAAATCATTATAATTGCAAAGATAATGGACATAATTGGGTGTTGTAGCTCTGCAGGAAATAAGAATGGAGATTATTTTTACTGTGTCCAACTCATGCCACAGATAATGGATGGACCACCATCACTCCAGAGAACACAGTTTCGCTGCGCCACTGCTCCTGAGACTTACAATCCTCTAGCCCCATGTGTGCTTTTTAATGTGAACACACAGAAGAACAGAAATGTGTTGGATTGGTTGGATTGTGGAGTTGGGCTTTTATCCGATTTCTGAGCTGCAAACCAGGATGGAATCTGGAAAACACCAAACAGAACTACTGCAGGCAGACTGGACATTGCAAACTCAACAGTACAGAACAGCCTGAAAGAAGAAAGTAAGCACTGCAGGGGCAAGCAACTGACGATAGAAAAATCTCTAGAGCTTTGAAAAAAAATGAAAAAAGCTCAGAAACGACTGCAGACACCCTGCAGAGTGCAGCGGTGAAAAGTCACGATTCACTATTCACAGAAGAAGAGAAAAATGCAGAAACTACACTGCAAAAGGCAAACCTTTCATTAGCAACAAGACAACTAACACTACAAAGAAGGAAAACCTCCCAAAACAAGCAACAACTGAAAGAGGCTACATGATTGAGCCTTACCTCAAAAGAAAACAGTCAGATGATGGCATTAAAAAAAAAGTGAAAGTGACAACCCTTGTCATTGCGAGGTCACAGCACAGCACACAGTGAACCACAACGAAATTGGACCTCTGCATTTAACCCATGCAAACACCGTGCAGCAGGGGGCAGCTATTGAAAGCGCCCGGGGAGCAATGACAGGGATGGTACCTTGCTCAAAGGTACCTCAGGGCAACTTACTGGTGAGGGAATCAAACCCACAATCTTCCAATGCGGGGCAACTCCCTAACCACTAGGCCACCGCTGCCTAAGTTGTACAATTAAAGAACTTATGGGTCAATAAAGCTAAATACTTTCAGTTTATCAAAAGTTCCCACTTGTGTTGTTTTCGGAAGTTAACTTCATTCAGGACACATGTAATATATCTTAATGTTACAGCATCTTATTTAAACATCAGAACCACTTTATATGGGGATGGTACCTTGCTCAAGGCAGCCTACTGGTCCAGGATGTTGCTGCAGCCAGATCGGAATAAAAATTGCTTAAAATGCAGATAAATGTGTACTTATAATACCACAAGTAAATACGTACTGGACACAATGCACAATTCTTGTAAAATGTAATGTATAGTTGTAGCTAAAATCTACATAAAGGTGTTGTTCTGTACCAGAATTACTTGGTCAATCAGTGTATGGTACTTTTTGAAGCGTTGACCGGGATGGGATGCAAATCGTACGTGGTAGTAGTTCACGATTCTGCAGTTTCTCGCGAGTACATTGGTTATTTTCAGCAACTATTTTTTGAAGTACTGCTGGAAAAATCCCATAATGCTGTTAGGTATGTCTGATCCATGCAACTGTATGCCAATGTTTTACCCTGTGAATGCAATGTGATTGGGTGTAACCAAACTGGACAACTTTACCCATTCAGCTGGCTCAGTGTCAGTTAGCAACATTAGAAACGGTGTCACCATCAGAGCTACTGCCATCAGCAGACTGAATGTCATTTGCTTCTTCATGCAGAATATCACCATCACTGGCGTCATCATCAGTATCTATCTCACTTTCGTCATCTGTACAATCATTGCAACTGAAGATATCTGCTACTTACTGTGCAGTAAAATGCTGTTTTTTTTACCCACGACACCATCCATTTTACACAGTAAACACACCCTGTATACATTACATGTGATACTATTTCCAGTTTTGGGCGCATTCGTTTTTTGAGTCGTATGGAACGGAAAATAAATTTGTCTCACCAGGTGGGACAGTCGACTGCAACGGGATAACTGATATGTCCCACTGGGTGAACCCAATGGTTGTAGTGCTGGAGGTGGGATTCAAGCCTGCAACCTCTTGGTCTGTAGGCAAGTATCCTACCATTAGCCTAATTATCCTAACAGTGTTTAAGTATGTGGTACGTGTCAGAGTAACATCCACATGAATACCATAACCAAAGGTTTCTCAAAAGATTATAGTCCAAAGCATCACACTGCGTCAGCCAGCTCGCATTTTTCCCTTAGTGTACCCTGTTGGCATGTTTTCCACAGGTTAATGACACATGAATGTGACTGTCAACTCGATGTGCAAGAAAATGTGACTTCTTGGCCCAGGTCACCTTTTTCCATTACTCCATAGTCCAGTTCTGATGCTAGTCTGTCCATTGTGGGAGCTGTTGTTGGCAGACAGAGGTCAACATCAAATGTTCTGACACCTCTCTATCACAGGCCGTGTATTTTTTTCAGGAGTCAGTAGCTCTTCTGTGGGATCAAACAAGACGTACTAGCCTTTGCTCCCTGTGCACAGTGATGAGCCATTGCAACTAATACATTTTATTATGGGAAAACCCCACAAAGCCTGCTGTTGTAGCTATGTTTGTCCCTGTCATTAATCCATTACAATTTGGCTCTTGTCAGTGTCTCTCAGATCCTTACGTTTACTCTGATTCCAACCTCATCATCAATAAATGACTGTTCACAGCCTCAGCACTGGATTGTGTCTAACATATCCCACCCCTTGACATGTACCATTGCAAGGAAATAATCACTGTATTAAGCTTATGATACATCTGTGCAGTTTGAAGTGAAGTGGCAGCTTGTCATTGTGAAACCCAGCGAACCACAATGAGATACAGATTCTGCATTTAACCCACACACACAGCAGGGAGCAGCTATTTAAAGCAACCAGGGAGCAGTGACAGGGAGGGTACCTTGCTTAAGGGAACCTCTGGGCAATCTACTGGTCTGGGATTAGAACCCATGACCTTCTGATGCTGGGGCCAACTCCCTAACCACTAGGCCACCACTGTTGGCCTAAAGGTTAGGGGCCCGTGAGGTTGTGGTTTGAGTCCCAGACCAGTCGGTTGCCCTGAGTCCTCCCTATTGTCCCCAAAACTGCTCCCTGGATAGGCGCTGGATGTGGCCACACTAACCACTTTGACAGTGTCACTTCTATGAAATAAGTGCAGATGGTGAATAATTACATAACATGTAGCTCTTGTGCACCGTGTCACATTGCTGTTAGCTGGTCAACATGACACAAGCTGGAGCAAACAGGCACACTGAATATGGCACGCTGTAATTAATTCCTAGATTTACCTCTTCCTCATGCGTCATGACGATTATGGCTGAATCCTGTACCTGAAACCTGCATCAGAAACAGTTCATTAACGTGGAGTGAACTGCATACATTGTGTTTTTCTCAACAGACTATTGTTTGGCTTTCTGTTCTCTTGTATTGTGTATTTAATGATATGCTATTTTTCTGGTTATTTCAGGTTTATGATGATCTGTTATGTCATGCTTATTTGGGTGTTAATCTGTTGGAACTCTGTACTTTTAGTTGATCGTAGTCACGCTATCTTTAAATCCAAACATCAAAGAACTTTGTGTTTATTGCAAAGGCCTCCTACTGCTCCTGAGTCTCTCTGTGTTTATTTTTAGATGCTGAGCTGGTTGGGCTTCCCTGTTTCTCTACATTGTAGCTGAGTGTGTAACTCTGATGGGCTCTCGTCTTGGACCTTTGACTGTTTCTTTAGACTTCCTTACCAAAACATAAAAGACTATATTTATACAGTTTTATACAGTTTTAATATAAAAATACAATCCTTTGTATGTTCAGTGACTTTCACATGAGTTGTAATGTTTTTAAAGTGTTTTTTTTGTCTGAAGTACAATTAATTTGAACTTTTTTTTAATTGCATTATTATTTTTTATAACTAGTGTTTAGTCTTTGGATTGTTTTAAAGGATTTTTCAAATTTTTTTTAATTACCAAAAAAATTATTTTACTCTTATACTCCACTCATCTATCTCCTTTTAAAAGAATTTCATGTATTTCTTTAGGGTGTTTCTATTGATCACAAACACTTATGGGAAATTTTGAATTCTTCACAGCCAAGGTTTCTGTCTAGTTTTCTTATTAACAGGAATAAAACAATTACATTTTATCCCTTTATTCTGGGTTCACACTTCATAGAGTAAATGAACACACTGATTCAAAATAATGCTTGTTATTCCCACCTGACTAGAGCTTTCCTCCATACTGAGTGAAGTAGATGACATTCACTTTATTCTTTCATATCAGTACTTCACTTTTCATCTCATCATCTGTCCTCTTTTTTTGTGCCTGTACAGGCAGTTGGCAGCATGGCTTGCATATATTTAATTCCTGACAACTAAACATGTGGCTCTCCTGCACTTACTTGTGCCAAATGACTCTGCAGAACCATGACTAATTAGTTGCTGCCATGACTAACAGCAGCTGTTATAAGAACAGAGGTTTAGAACCAGTAACACTAAATGTAATACGTTCGTAGAAGAGACAACCATTTACAAAGTGTTTTTTTCTTCTTTTTTTTGTAAGTCTTAAATGGGTAAAACTTTCCAAATCATACTTATAACGTATATACTTTCGTATTTACCAATTCATCAATGGTGGTGGTGGTCCAGTGGTAGGGTACTGACCTATGGCTCAAGAGGTCCCCGGTTCGAATCCCACCTCTAGCTCTACCACCACTGGGTCCCTGAGCAAGACCCTTAACCCTGTCCACCAGTCCAGGGGGACTGTCCCTGTAATTAGGACATGGAAGTTGCTCTGGATAAGAGGGTCTGCTAAATGCTGTAAATGTAATGTAAGGACCCTCACAGTACAACCAGTGAGTAGATGTTATTTGGATGATGGATTATTTTCAGCACAGCAGTGACACTGGCAAAGGGGAACCTTTAACATCTGGTAAAATGGACAATGAGTGCAGATATAAGGGAGGTATTCTTACTGAAGTGGCTGAACACTCTATAAATTTATGCATATGCCTTTACATAAAATATCATAAAACATTTGAAACCAAACTGAACATACACAAACACACACACACACACACACACATATAAAGTACTGCAAAAGTTTTAGGCAGGTGTAAAAAAATGCTGTAAACAAAGAACGCTTTCAGAAATATAAATAATGATTGTTTATTTTGATCAATTTACAAAATGCAAAGTGAGCGAACAAAAGAAAAATCTAAATCAAATCAGTATTTGGTGTTTCTACCTTTTGCCTTCAAACCAGCATCAGTTCTTCTGGCCCCACAGAGCCCTGATCTCAACATCATCCAGTGTGTCTGGATCACATGAAGAGACAGAAGGATGTGAGGAAGCTACATCCACAGAAGATCTGTGCTCAGTTCTCCAAGATGTTTGGAACGACCTACCAGCCGAGTTCCTTCAGAAACTGTGTGCAAGTGTACCTAGGAGAATTGATGCTGTTTTGAAGGCAAAGGCTTGATTAGATTTAGATTCTCTTTTGTTCATTCACTGCATTTTGTTGATTGATGAAAATAAATGATGAACACTTCCATTTCTGAAAGCGTTCTTTGTTTACAGCATTTTTGCACACCTGCCTAAATGTTTTCCACAGTACTGTATATATATATATAATATTGCTTTAACCTAGATTTCCCAAGTGATTTGTCTATTGTCTATGTCTATTATTCTCGTAAAACTTGCTTAAGTCCATTGTGTCAAAAAACCCCAAACTGGACTGCTTTAGACAGACTACAGTGGGAGATGATCCAGGACCTGCTGTGTTCTCATTTTCACCTGACTGAAACGTGACTGAAATATCTTCTGCTCTACTAAACAGCTAAACAGAATAATACAGAGGTTTCAATTGCCTGTCCTGGTGACCCCACACTATGCATATTTTTGTGCTTGTCTCATCTGATTCAGTTCATTAACTAATTAACAACCTCCTCATTGGCTGGATTAAGTCTGTAGAGTAGGGCAAAGACAATCCAAAGATTGTATATAAAATTAACTGAAACGGCAATTCTATTGAGGCTGTTAGCAATATGTAATCTTGCAATTATTCTGACTAATCAAGTAAATCTATGCATGCTATTATATTGTTATATCAGTACTTTATAATTTATTTTCTAATTTATTTTCTCCAATCAGTTCATTGGAAGATAATTGTTTAAGCTTGAAAAAAGTAACAACAGCCAAACAATTGCAAAAATGACGGCATGTTCACTGCAATCATGAAGCAGTAAACAATGAATAATCATTAACATTTAGTGAAAAGCCAGAAAGGCAGAAGGACCCATCAAGTATTGAAAAAAATGTCAGTGCCAAATGTCAGTACCTGTGCAGTCAGTATCATCAATGAGGAATAAACAAGTGTACATTTTGTAGACACGGTCATTCATGTAATTCCCTCTTAAATAATCTGCGGTCCACTGTGGTCAGTAAATTCACCTACTTTCTACACCTCCGCCTAAAAAATGCCTCTTCAGCTTCAAAATACCTGCACTGGCCCTATATTTTTACAGCTTTTAAACACTATCAGCAAATAAGATCATCATAATCTACATAAAGGCCCTGTACTCCTAATTGTAATAATTCTATTTTTAAGTGCAGAATTGGTAATAATAATCATGTCGGTTTGTGAATTGTAAAGAAGCCTCAAACCCATGCATCACTGCTAATTCAAAGAAAGACAGAAACATGCTAACAGATCCAGTTTTATAAAAAGAAATTTCTTAAAAGTCTTTTTTTAATCCGACTCATTTTCATTTTTTTATCAGACTCAACAACCAGATCAAACTGCCATTGAATGGTCCATTGCCTGTCAAAAGCCATGTCAGAAAAGGAAAAATAAGTTCAAAATCAATAAGGTCTTAGCACGGGGAAAGCAGAAGTGGAAAAGTGGATGACTCTGACGCCATTTAGCTCAATATTCTCTATCCGAATGAAGCTCTTAATCAAGCTGAAGTAGCGAAAGCTCAGTAGCTCAGTGTGAGGAGAAGGGATGCGACAGTAAAGTGCTTTTGGTGTGTGGACTAATTGGCTGCGTGCTTTTAACTAAATGATGAAATGGGGTGTTCTGTAGTAATAGTTTTCTCCCACTTTTCTCTCTCTCTATCTATCTCACTCTCTCTCTGGGGGTGGAATGGGGACTCTGACTGCATATCTCTGGCTGAAAACTACAAAACCAATAGAGCAAAAAGCAGCAGCTCTGTATAAAACCGATCCCCTTCATATTGGACTTTACCTAGCAAAGCTTAATCTTTAGAAGTTGTATTTACAAGAATAGATATTTTACCACTGTAGGAAAGAATTACAGCACTTTTTATACACAGTCTCCCTCATTTCAGGGCATCATAATGTTTGGGAGAAAGTAATGGAAGGCATATGAAAGCAGTCATCTTTAGCACTTTATTCAATATCCTAAGTCTGAGATTTATAGACATCACCATCTCCTCTAGTGATGCACTGGGAAGCCTCTACTGCAGCCACTCCTGCTTGTTCCAGGTGATTGTCCTTTTAAGTTCTTCTGCATCTGGAAGGCATGTTCAACTGGGAACCAGGTGATTGATTTTCCATATTTTTTTTTGTTTTGAGAAATTCTTTTGTTGCTTTAGGAATATCATTATTTTGCAGGATAAAGTGCCATCCAATGGGTTTGGAGGCATTTACTAGAACCTGAGTATATAAGATGTATCTGTACATCTTAGAACTCATTGTGCAACTGCTGTCAGCAGTTACATAATCAATGAAGATAATTGTGCCAGTACCTGGCAACCATACATGCACAAGCTTTATCTATACTTAACAGATGAGCTGGAATGCGTTGGCTCTTGGGCAGCTCTTTTTCGTCTCCACATTTTTACCATAGTGAGGTTTCATCTGTCATCAGCACTAGCGGTCTTCCTTTGCTTTAATGATATTCCAGAGAGTTGATCTAAGTAATCCTAAAACACACCTGAGTAATCACAAACACCAGTCAGGCCAATTGTCCCAAACATTATGGTGCCGAATGAAAGTGACCACCACAACAAACACGTGCAGCTATTGAAAGCACCCAGGGTGTAGTGACAGGTACAGTGCCTTGCTCAAGGGTACCTCTGTGCAACCTACTGGCCTGGGATTCAAAGCCACGATCTTCTGCTCCTGAGACCAACTCCCTAACCACTAGGCCACCGCCCTATGTACTATACATAGCAACTTCTACATGATGAAACTGAAACGTATGCAAATAACTTTAAAGTCAGGAATTTGCAATTCATTCACATCTGAATTGTTTAATTCTTTTTTTTTCACTGAGGAGAAGAGGGGCAAATCAAGGATAGATATGGCTTTGTCCCAAACATCATGGAGGCCACTGTGTGTCCTATCACTACCTTTAAGTGTTTCCCTACAATGAGCCATTGCACATCAAAACAATCAGAATCCCTCGGGTTATATCTCGATCACTGAAAGTTGTGAGACAAAATTCTGGGACAAAACTGGAACCAAATGGATTAAGATGGAACTGCACATTTGTTACTATAGAATATCAACTGAAACAAAATCTCCACCAATTCATTTGTATTACATTTAAATAACAGAGCAAGATAACTCCAGACTTCAGAGGATTAACATGATATTTGAATAAAGTTTACAAACCTTTAGTGTGTGTATAACATGTCCTATGGTGTATGTATGATGTGCGTTACTGCATCAGCTCACGCATGACTTCTTGTGGAAATCATCTGTGTGCAGCAGCCTCCGTCAAGCTCTGACTGAAGGGTCAATAAGTTTTACACAGGCTGGTCAGTTCTGGCCACTTCAGTATTACAAATGATGCTCACAGGAGCTTCCAGTCAAGGTCCAGCCCACGAAAAAAAAAAACCTGCTTGTGGTTTCTCCTGGGAGCAGCTCTTGGCCATTGAGGAAAAAAGCCATCTCTGGAAAGAGGATATTTCACGGTTGACTTCTCCCACCTGTCTCTTGACTCATGCAGTCTGAATAATAAATCTTTTCTGTCTCTCTCCATCTCTCTCTCGAATTTTTGCTTTCCCCCCCCACTTGCTATCTAAACCAAAGATTGCTGCACACCCCCACACATTCCCACAGTGCCTGAATGAAAGTGCACCAGACAGTACATCATGAGATGTTTGATAAGGTGGAGATGCTGGAGCTGTTACTGTGCTGGAGCAGAAAGAATGAGCTGGCTGATCTTCAGACACATCTGCAGGCGAACAGCCAGCAGTGTCCATGACCCAGCAGAGCTGTATCTGTCCATGGTGCTGAACATGATACCTGATCACCGCAGATCGCAGCCACACATGTACATCTACACGTGGAAACATGCAGAAAGAACGAAATAAGGAAAACGATGAATGGAGAAACAGATGACTGTTCCGAGGCTCAAAAAGGGAATAAAGGATCAAAAGTAAAGTAAAGCACACACGCACCCTGCAAAGGACACGTTCAAAGGGAAGACTCATAAAACTCTCAACAAAAAAGCCCCTGATTACTTCAGGCGACACTAAAGCAGGCTAAAACTTCAGATTAGACGCAAGCTTCGAGAAGAGCTACTCACCGAGAGGAGCCGGGAGCTCAGACACGCAAGTTCAGGCTGAAAACCACTGACCACGCCCCCCAGTCACGTGACCACCCCTCACCCCGCCCCCACGCGCTCCCTGGAGCTTTAGCCCGAGAAGCCTCACCCCGCCCACCTCGCCCTTTACACCGCTTTTATATGAAAACGACTTATTAGAATAAAAGACACGCAATTCGTAACGAAATACAGTGTTGTATTTTTAAATATCACTTCGCAAAAACTTCCTGGCTGATCTTAGACGTCATGGCCCCGCCCACAAATGAATGTTTTATTTCCTGCATGAAGTCTTCTCTGCAGCCCCCAGGCCTGCTCTTGTATAAATACATTTATTATTATCCAATTATTGCGATCAAAGTGTCAATGCAGAAGAAGACGCAGGCGC
This sequence comes from Hepsetus odoe, assembly GCA_017165825.1. Lineage (NCBI taxonomy): Eukaryota > Metazoa > Chordata > Actinopteri > Characiformes > Hepsetidae > Hepsetus > Hepsetus odoe. Next base: position 19,459,858 of record CM029388.1, read on the forward strand.
TCGACCACTTTCAGTTACTTTACACCACGGATGAATGTACTGTCTGTCGTGCTGTCTGTTGTTGTCTGTCCTGTCTGCACTTGTTGCCCTGTTCTGTGTACTGTTCTGTGTGTTGTGTCTTGTCTTGTGTGTAGCACCAGGGTCCTGGAGGAACGTTATTTCGTTTCACTGTGTACTGTGTATATGGCTGAAATGACAATAAAATCCTACTTGACTTGACTTGACTTGACTTTTATTGTACAATAATTATTTAATTGGTGGTGGTGGTCTAGTGGTCTACGGACAAAGTGGTCACAGGTTCAAATCCCACCTCTAGCACCATTGGGTTCCTGAGCAAGACCCTTAACCCTGAGTGTCTCCAGGGGGACTGTCCCTGTAGTTAGGACATGGAAGTCGCTCTGGATAAGAGCGTCTGCTAAATGCCGTAAATGTAAATGTAATATGTCAGCCTGTTGGTCTGTAAGTTCTAGACTTCAACCAGTCATACTGTTAGTTAGATAAGTCGACCAGCACTATAATAACTCTAAGCTGCTGTAAGTTATATAAGTTGACCAGTTGTTAATCAGGTTATATAAGTCAACCAGTAGTACTACACGGTTCTATGAGTTGCATGAGTTGTTAACCAACTTAAGTTGACCAGTTTTTATAGTTATTATACAAGTTATTATAAGTTATAAAAGTTATTACACAAACAGTTGCACTATGGGTTAGTATAGGTTATACAACTTCTAAATTGATCAGTTGCCCTTTAGTTACTATAAATTATATAAATTATGTCGACCAGTCACTCTGTAAGTTACCAGAGGTTGTAAAAGTTGACTGTTGAATGACAGTTGAATGATCTCTATAAGTCACTATACCAGCTTTAAGTCAACCAAATTATGTTTACCAGTCATGCTGAAAGTGAAGCATCTGTACTCTGTGTAACTTTATGGTATGAGACTACCCGTTCTACTATTAGTTACTATCTGCACCAATCACCACTCTCTCTCCCCTGGGTACACTCTCTATCACTTCATCTAACTCACTCCACAATTTTTCCTTTTCTTCCGTCTCACAACCAACTTGTGGAGCATAAGCACTAACAACATTCAGCATCACACCTTCAACTTCCAGCTTCAAACTCATCACCCTCCCTGACACCCTCTTCACTTCCAAAACACTCTCCACATACTCTTCCTTCAGGATAACACCTACTCCATTCCTCCTTCTATCCACACCATGGTAGAAGAGTTTAAACCCTCCTCCAATACACCTGGCCTTACTACCCTTCCATCTAGTCTCTCACACAGAAGATCAACCTTCCTTCTCTCCATCATATCAGCTAATTCTCTACCTTTACCAGTCATGCTGCCAAAATTCAAAGTCCCTACTCTCACGTCCACTCTCCGCCCCTTCTTTCTCTCCTTCTCCATCTGGACATGCCTTCCTCTTCTTCTTCTTCTTCTTCTTCTCCTTTGGCCAACTTCCAATTCCAAGTCCAATTTCCACCAGCACCCTGTAGGCTAACAGTACTGGTGGCGGTCCTTGTTAACCCGGGCCTCGACCGATCCAGTATGGAATTCTGTATCATACATATATCATACATATATGTCATACATATGTCTACATATTGATTTGGCAAAGTTTTACACCGGATGCCCTTCTTGATGTAACCCTACCCATTTACCCAGGCTTGGGACCGGCACGAAGAAATACACTGGCTTGTGCATCCCTAGTGGCTGGGTTACTATTAGTTACTATAAGATATATAATTTGCTCACAGACCAGTTTTACTATAAGTTACCAAAAGTTCTATAATAACAATAATAATAATAATAATAATAATAATAATAATAAAATACTTTAATAATTTCGATCAGTTGGGCTATAGGTTACTGAAAGTTACATAAGTTAAACTTTCACCAGATGCACTAAAAGTTAAATACAGTGCCTTGCAAAAGTATTCACCCCATGGCATTTTTCATGCTTTGTTGCCTCACAACCTGGAATTAGAATGGACTGTTTGAGAGCACCATTTCATTTACAGAACATGCCTACAACTTTGAAGATGTTTTTTTTTTTTTTAATTGTGAAGCAAACAACAAATAGTATAAAATAACGGAAAACTACAGCATGCATAACTATTCAGTACATGTAAAGACACCTTTTGTGGCAATTACAGCTGCAAGTAGCTTTGGATAAGTTTCAATGAGCTTGTCACATCTTGACACTGGGATTTTTGTCCATTCCTCAAGGTACAACTGCTTCAGCTCCTTCATATTGGATGGTTTTCTTCAAGTCTGACCACAGATTCTCAATTGGATTGCAGTCTGGGCTTTGGCTAGGCCATTCCATCACATTTAAATGTTTCCCCTTAAACCACTCGAGTGTTGCTTTAGCAGTTTGCTTCATGTCATTGTCCTGCTGGAAGGTGAACCTCCATCCCAGTCACAGATCACAGGCAGACTGAAACAGGTTGTACTCAAGAATATCCCTGTATTTAGCACCATCCATCTTTCCTTGACTCGGACCAGTCTCCCAGTCCCTGCTACTAAAAAACATTTCCACAGCATGATACTGCCACCACCATGTTTCACTGTGGCGATGGTGTTCTTGGGGTGATGGGATGTGTTGAGTTTCCACCAGACAGAGCATTTTCCTTGGTGGCCGAAAAGTTTTAGTCTCATCTGACCAGAGCTCCTTCCTCCATACATTTGGGGAGTTGCCCACATGTCTTTTGGCAAACTCTAAACGTGCCTTCTTATTTTTGATGTTAAGTAATGACGTTTTTTCTGGCCACTTTTCCATAAAGCCCAGCTCTATGGAGTGTCCTATGGACAGATACTCCAGTCTCTGCTGTGGAACTCTGCAACTCCTTCAGGGTTACCTTTGGTCTCTGTGCTGCCTCTCTGATTAATGCCCTCCTTGCCTGGTCTGAGTTTCGGTGGGCGACCCTCTCTTGGCAGGTTTGTTGTGGTACCATGTTCTTTCCTTTTGAAGATGAAGGATCTGATGATGCTCTGGGGGATCATCAAAGATTGGGAAATTTTTTTTATAACCCAACCCTGATTTGTGCTTCTCAACAACTTTGTCCCGGACTTGTTTGGAGAGCTCCTTGGTCTTCATGGTGTGATGCCTCTTGCTTAGTGGTGTTGCAGCCGCGGGGCCTTTCAGAAAAGGTGTGTTTATGCTGACAGATCATGTGACACTTAGACTGCACACAGGTGGACTTCATTTCACTAATTATGTGAATTTTGAAGGTAATTGGCTGCACCAGGACTTTTTAGGGGCTTCATGGCAGTGAATACATATGCACATGCCAATTTTCAGTTTTTTGTTTTTTTAATTTTTTTATATATTTTTTTTTTTCTCATTTCACTTTACCAACTTAGACAATTTTTTGCAGATCCATCAGGTAAAATAAGATTATAAATCATTTAAATTACAGGTTGAAATGTAACAAAATAAGTAAAAAGCCAAGAGGGGTGAATACTTTAGCGAGACACTGTAAGTAGACTATTATACTATACTAATTATACTATAAGTTACTATAAGTTGTAAGCTGATCTGTATAAATTACTGTAAGCCATTTAAGTTATAAACTGATGGCAAAACTCTCCATCATCTCTCCATCATCTCTTCTTCTTCTTCTTCTTCTTCTTCTTCTTCTTCTTCTTCTTATTTTAGCAGCTCCCTTCAGAGGTTCCCACTGTGGAGCATCCATTTCCATTTCTTACTGTCCTCTGTATCTTTTTTCTTTTACAGGCTGCATGTCCCATCTTTCCACATCCATAAACCTCCTCTATGGGCTTCCTCTTCTCCTCTTGCCAGGCAGCTCCATCGCCAACATCCTTTTCCCAGTTAGATCCTTCTCTCCTCTGCATATACCCAAACTAAAACCAAAATCTCACTTCTCAGACTTCATCGTCAAATTGGTCAACGTGAACACTCTAATGTACTCATTCCTAATTTTGTCCATAACAGTCACTTCCAATGCAAATCTTAGCATCTTTAACTTTGCCATGTCTGGCTCTGTCTTTTCCTCACTGCTTCTGTCGCTGACACATATAACATTGCTGGTCTCACTACCATCCTGTAAACCATCCCTTTCAATCCTGCTAGAACTCATCTGTCACAGATAATTCCTGCCATCCATCCATTCCAACCTGATTGCACTTTGTTTTTGCATTCACCATAGCTCTGTGCTGCTGACCTCAAGTATTTAAACTCCTCCAACTTTGCCACCTCTACTGCATGCATACAATCTACTGTCCTCACTTTCATTCACACTCATGTGTTCTTTCTTAGTCTTACTATCCTACCTACCTACTGTCCTACCTATTTCTCCTCCACAGAGCTCTTGACCTTTGCAGGGTGTCCTCAAAGATGCTCTCTTCTCTCGGTGCAAATCACAATTTCATCTACAAATATCGCGCAGTACATGGTGACTCTAATCTTCTCTGTCAGTCTATTCATCACTATTGCAAACAAAAGGGCTCTAAAGGTAGAGGTTGGATTATATCACCGCTGGGGCAGTGGTGGCCTAGTGGTTAGGGAGTTGGCCCTGCATCGGAAGATTGGGGGTTCGATTCCCTCACAAATAGGTTGCCCTGAGGTACTCCTGAGCAAGGTACCGTCCCCATCACTGCTCCCCGGGCGCAGTAGCAATAGCTGCCCACTGCTGCACGGTGTTTCTGCATGGGTTAAAAGCAGAGGTCCAATTTCGTTGTGGTTCATGGTTTGCAGTGCTGTGACCTTGCAATGACAAGGGTTGTCACTTTCATATCAAGGACCAGCCCCTTTAAATGCATTTATCACTTTCTCCCTCCATACAATCCAACCTCTCATACAACTCACCATACACTTTATCTTTTGCCTTTGTCACCTCTTTCTACGCCCTGTGCAAAATGATCCTTGTCTTTCTGTCTGCTTTGTTCATCTCACTTACTATCCCACTTCTTCACTGGCAGCCTCTTCCACTTTATGTAGTCCTGAACTTTCACATTTCGTCACCTTGTTTTCTTATTCTCTTTCTTTTGTCTATGTCACCAAGCAATTTTCTAGCTGTCTCCCTTACCACTTCTGCAGTAGTTGCCCAGCAATTTGGTACCTCCTCACTAGTGCCTGTCTTGACTCCTGCTTCACTTCCAGTGCTAGTTTCAGCTTCGGTCTGAACTCCATCTTACATTCTTCCTCCTTCTAGCATTTGATCCTTAATTCTGCCCTCACTTCAATTCTCTTCTTGATCTCTTGGTCATCTTACACATAGCTAATGCCATGTTTAGCTACATTTTCCCCTGTCACATTGTGCAGCCTTCATTCTCCTTTAGAATGGCCATCCTGCAAAGTATTTAAAGTATTTAATTCATGTGTGTGTATCTTCCTCCACTCTTATTCACAGCTTTCCACTTTTTCCACATTTTGCTACATGTTACAGCCTTATTCCAAAATGGGTTAAATGATTTTATATACACACAATACCCCATAATGACAAAGTGAAAAATTTTGCTTGAAACTTTTGCTTAAAATGTATTAAAAATAAAAAATAAAAATGAAACATGTACATAAGTATTCAAAGCTTTGCCATGACACTCAAAAGTAGGCGCAGGTGCATCCTGTTTCCACTGGTCTTTCTTCAGCAGTTCACCTTGATGATAACTTGTGCTCTGGACCTAGGACGGGGCTGAAGGTTCAACGACCGGAAGCACACAGCCAAATAGTAAGGGATTCAAACCCATGATCATCTGATCTAGGGATCTGTTCCCTAACCACTAGTGCCTCTATCCTCTGTATTTCACCCAAACAGCAGAGGGCAGCTATTTAAAGTAGTGATGAGGATGGTAACTTGCTCAAGGGTACCTCAGGGCAACCAATTGGTCTGGGATTCAAACCCACAACCTTCTGATCCAAAGGCATAGTCGCTAACCACCAGGCCACCGCTGCCTAGTACACAGAAGAATGGGAGAAGCAGACCAAAAATTGGTGCGCTAAGCTTGTAGCATCATACTCAAAAAGTCCATTTAGGGTTAAGGGTCTTGCTCAGGGACCCAGTGGTGGCGGTGGTAGTGCTGGAGGTGGGATTTGAACCTGGGACCTCTTGAGCCATTGGGCCATAGGCAAATACCCTACCCTTGAGCGAGGTCACTGCTCAATCACTGCTGCAAAGAATGCATTTTGTTTCCCTGTGTGCTGTGTTATGTCTTCACAATAACAAATGTTCACTTTCACATTTTCACTTTCACTCTTCCCTGGATACACTCACCATCACTTCATCTAACTCACTTCAGAATTTTTCTTTCTCCTCCATCTCAACTTATCAACATAATCAACTTCCGGGGGAAATGCACTTACAGCACTCCTAATCATACCTTCGATTTCCAGCTTCATACTCATCACTCTATTTCACACTCTTTTCACCTCCAAAACACTCTTGATATACCATCCTACCCTTCTTTCTCTCCTCCTGCCTCTTGACATAACCTTTCTCCTCTTCTACTTCTACTAACCAACAGAAGCTCAAATCAGCATGCCGTTGGCTAACTGTGCTTGGGGCAGTCATTGTTAACCTGGACCATGATCAATCCAGCATGGAAATTTGTATCTTTTTACTTTTTTTTAAATATTATTTCTACTCAAAAAATGGTTAACCAGCCCTTGTGGTTTTGTCTTTTTCAGTACAGTGGTTAATCTATGAAACACAAGAGTGGCATTTTTGGTTTTTGATTATGTAAACAGCTGTACTGTAATAAACTATAACGAAGACTGACTAAATCTGGGGGCTGCACCTACAGTTGTAATACAAGTTCCACAGTAGCTCCACATTAGCCCATGATGCCTATTAAGCACATAACAAAGGTGAATATGATAAATGAAAAACGATGCCCTATTTTGTAGATTGTGATTTTGCTACTTTCAAGTAGGTTGTATGCCTACACATAAGTTCAGTATCACCTGAGAATATGGCTTTAAATTCTCATAACCCCTGCTTCTCACTCCTGGTTTGAAAAGACATTAGTGGTGATGGTGGATTCACACTTGTTAGTTTCTTCTACTAAGTGGTTAATAGTGGAAGAACAGTGATGTAAAGCAGCAATATTGATCAGCTTGACACCTCTGTTTACATCAGCAAGCATGATGCAAAACAATCTTCTCTGATCTTCTGTCTGCACATTCTTTTTGGTCAGTTTTTAAATCACATTTGAAAATGGGGACCTTTCTGAGGACAATTTCAGCAGGTACAGGCTTTCCTGCAGTCTCCAAAAAACAGGGACATCTGGTCGGTCACCTTAAGGATGCATTTTGTTGAGGTTCACTGAGTGCTGTGCCATGTGCTTACAAGAGCAAATTGTCACTTTCACTTTTCACTTTGTAATGAATGTTATTTCAGGTAAGCTAAGTGCATCTCCTGTCCAAAAGTACTGAAACAGCAAAGGCAATTCATTTTTATTTTTGCAATGCACTGAAGACATTTGAACTTGAGATCACAAGATGGCTATGAGATAAGAGCCCATGTTTTCAGCTTTTATATCCTTGTATATACATTTATATCCTTGTATACTGCATTTGTTAAATTACATAGATTATAGCTTATTTTATCCAAGCACCCACTTTTCAAGTAAACTAAAATATTGGGACAGAAAGTTGTAAAGTAAATTAATTGCAGAAACTACCTCAAACCTGCACTGACTTCACCAAATTGTTGGTTACTTGTTTGGTTGTGATTTTCCAGGCTTTAACCACAAAAGAAATCATGTTCAATACATTCCTCTTTTTTCCCTGATGAAGTCTGATGAACTTCCAGTCACCAACCCTTGATTAGTTTGGATGAATTACTCTGTAAATTCAAGTCAAGTCAAATATGTATTGTTTCATTTCTGTGTCTGTCACTACTGGATCCTGTTCATTACTGACCCCCTCATTCCATTTCTCTCCCCACATGTCCGGGGGGGCCCGCTGTGGTCATCAACTGAGTCCAGTGCCGAGCTACCATCTGGTCTGTGTGATGCATCTGATGCACCAAGGGACCCTGGCGGCTCATCTGTACCTGGAAGCAACTTGGGACTCGTCACTGATCCTGGAGTTTAAAACCAAACTAACTCTGTACTGTTAGTATACCCAAGGGGGTTGGGTAGCCGGTTGACCTTAGACCCTCAGAGGTTTTTTTTCTCCACAGTGGAGTTTTTGGTTCCTCTCCTCCGTAGTCGTCCGGCTTTAACATCTATTACTGTAACCTGTTCCACCATCCACCACCAGTGTAAAGTGCCTTGGGGCAACTGTGTTGTAAAAGGCGCTATATAAGAATACATTTAATTGAATTGAATTGAAATGAATATGATTTTAATGTCATCTCGACCACATACACAGCACATAGTGAAACGAAATAACGTTCCTCCAGGACCCTGGTGCTACACATAAGACGACATAAGACACAAGACAAGGCAAACAGACAAGTGCAGACAACAGCAGACAGAACAAATTGACAGATTTCTGTAGACTTTTGTAGATAGAACTCATAAAGTTTATTAAGCCTCTTCCAGAAGCGGCTGTGCGAGCTGAAGCCATGACACTACCTCCACTCCACTATGAGCTTACATGACCAGCATATATGAGCTCACATCACTTTGGTAGACATTACTCTTTGTCTAATTGGTCCACAAAATCAGACTTTATGGCTCATCTTTGTACTTTTGTATTTTTCAGATTCTGACTTCTGATGAGTGATTTGGTGGATCTAGTGGTTTGGTGGATTGTGAGACTTCCAGATCTGCCTGCTGTTACTTGTTTAATGTACTGGTTCAGTATCTGCTGCTCATTACACCTGTGTTTTCTTTCTTTCTTTCTTTCTTTCTTTCTTTCTTTTCTTCCTTTCTCTTCCAAAAAGTTGTATTGTGTATACCTTATGTTTGTAAAATGCATCAGACAGATCTTTAATGTTTTCTCAGGTTTAAAATGAGTATTGATATGCAGAGCAAGAAAAGGAGGAAAATCACTACATCAAGAAATATTCACTTACAATAGCTCTAACAATTGTATGCTTTCTCGCTCTCTCTTTCTCTCTCTCTCTCTCTCTCTCTCTCTCTCTCTCTCTCTCTCTCTCTCTCTCTCTCTGAATGTCCAAGCCCAAAAAGGCCTTCCATCATCATGTGTTCAATTCATCCATGACAGTGTCCCCATTTTATTTTTCCTTCAGACCTGAGAAAACTGAGAGCTTCATCAAAAAGCTTCTTTTCTTTAGACAGTCTTTCAGAAAAATCTACAGCCCATCAGCTGCCACTATCCTTCACTGAAACGTCAGGAATGTCTTTCAGGTTGTGTCAGGCCTGCTCTTTTAAGGCTGTTTTGAAGAGAGTGTTCAATGGGGTTGTCGTTGGTGGCAACGTTGCTGTGAGCTCCCAACTAGACCGCAAATGATAAAGAGATTGAAAGCTCCACTCCTCTCTCCTGCAGAAATGACAACTGACACAAAGCTCTTGTTTCAGCACAGACATGCATTTTACACCAGCAGGCCAAAGCACAACACACATTCACTATGAAAAAGCCTGATCTGGACGTTAGTTTCAGGTAAAGTTAAAGATGTAATCTTACTAGAAGTACAGGGATTTGCAGTGCCACTGTTTTGGAGTTTTGTGGCTCTTTAGTTCTTTGTTATTTACTTGTTGTTACTTGATTGTCATTTAATGAAATAATATTGCATATATCCTCACTGCAGCACTTAACTTCCTTCCATCCATCTATCCATCCATCCATCCATCCATCCACTCATTCATCCATCCATCTACCCATCCATCCCTTCATCCATCTATCAGTTCATTTTTTTAACATATTATCCTGACTAGGGTCATGGGGGCTGCAGAACCTTGTCCTAGTTCTTATTGGCCAAAGGCAGAAAAAACTCACAGACAAACCTAAGGAGCCATCTTCAGCATGTCCAGTCTGCCTGACATGCATATTGTTGGACTGTGAGAGGAAAACCAGAGCAACTAAAAGTATAGTCATGGCAAGAACAGGCAACGTTTGCAAGGAAAGGACACAAGTCTGCCTCTCTGGGAAGGGATCTCACAATGTTCTCATGGTAAAGTGACAATGTCAGACACTGCACCACAGAGCCTCAACCCCTGAGCTTTTTTAATTAAAATTTGTACTTCATTTTTTTATCAATAAAATATAAATATTATATTTATTTATTTTTTACACATGAGGTACATAGAAACAAGCTGACCATAAAGTTTTTTTTTGAAGGTTGGAGTTTTGCCGAGCATTTGAGGACTGCCTGCTGCACCAGGTCATGCAGGGCTTTTCTAGGACAGTTTAGATACATTGAGGGCAGTGCTATTCCTGACACTTTGATATTACACTGCTTTATGGCTATAGTGCTTTCTAGTTAGATGGACAATTTTATATTGTGTTGTAAGTGTTATAACAGACTATTACACTTTGTTAAGGTGTTACTTTTGTGCAAACATATTGTAGTGAAAATGACTATTTGTGAAAGTGAAAGTGACTATTTACCACTGCAAACACATAGCACAGCACGCAACAAAAGCATTCTCTGCCTTTTACCCATACACAGAGTATGCAGAAGTGGACAGCTATATCAAGCACCCTTGGAGCAGTGATGGGGACGGTACCTTGCTCAAGAGGGCCACAATGCAACTTACAGCTCTGGGACTGGATTCTATGACCTTGCTATTATGGAACCTAGTGCATAATCACCACCGCTGCCACATTATAACTCTAGTTGTAAAACTTACAAGGAGATACTTGGGAGGAGATTAAACAGAAGACCCCTTACAGGATTCTGGAGAAAGAGGAAAGTCAAAGTTTAAAAAAGGTAAACATAAGGGCCAACATGTGATGATTAGAGGACTGGACCTAAACTGAAAATCTATTGTTGTTTATTCTTAATTGCTAGAACAATCAGTGAACCAGTGATAAAGCCTTGGGCACCCCAAGCCGATATAAACAGTGTGATGTTCTCCTGGGAAATCTTGACACAGATATAACTCTGAAACTTAAACCTACATAAACATTGCTGCCGTATAAATGCTATTGGTAGATACTTCCTGCTGCTGTTTTTGGCATGCCCTGAACTCATTGTCTAGCCATCATAATTTGGTCTTTGTCAAAGTCTGCATTTTTTCTGCTTCCTAAGAGAACTGTTCACTAGCTGCCCATTATAACAAAATAACCTTGTTATTCACTTAAGAAGGAATTGTTAGTGCTAATAAAAGCACACTGGGGTTGTTTTAAACAAACAGTATATATGATTATATCTATTGCCTGATTGGCTTTTTTCAGCTTCCTTAAGTGTCCAAAGAAGTATCTGCAGAAGGATCTCCAGTAAGATAAAAGAGGCTGCAGCACGACTGCATTTGGGCAATCTAAACATATGGCTAATTTCAGTTTGCTTATGCGGAAGATATATTTACCCTCATTACCATTCGCAGCTTCTTTCTGATCCAGATAATGATATTCTGCCCGTCTCCAGGGGATCTCAGGCCATGGAGGGTGAAGTCAGCACAAACCTGACTCGTGCTGACTGAAGCATTCCGTCCTAAACTAACACAGCCTGCAGCGTCCACAACTGCACCATGCCGCTCCACCACTTACAGTTTCCTAAATGGCTATTGGCATGGACAGGAAAATCCTTTAAAGGGTGTAGAACCTACACACTACTTTGGAAATTTTTTCAAATTCATTCTCACACATCTGATATACAAACACATTTTTACAGAAATATCCACTGAAAGCCATTTTAAGGGAATAAAAAATTAATTTTTGTGAATCAGTTTCATGAACAAGAAACACTTCTTCAGCTTTATGGATATCTCCATGTAAGTAAATATTAATGAAATTCTAAAAAATCCAAATTTATCTCAGATCAACAATAATGCAAACTGAAACAAAAACAAATTATTTTCAGTCCAAATAAACACACAAATACACACGTGTGTGTGTGTGTGTGTGTGGGTGTGTGTGTGTGTGTGTAGGTGTGTTTGTGTGTGTGTGTGTGTGTGTGTGTGTGTGTGTGTGTGTGTGTGTGTGTGGGTGTGTGTGTGTGTGTGGTTGTTGCTCCATCACTGGTTGTTTGACCCTTGTAATACCAGGGGGCAGCGGTGGCCTAGTGGTTAGGGCGTTAGCCGCATGATCGGAGGATTGGGGGTTAGGTTGCCCTGAGGTACTCTTGAGCAAGGTGCCGTCCCTGTCACTGCTCCCCGGGTGCTTTCAATAGCTGCCCCCTGCTGCACGGTGTTTGAGTGTGCATGGGTTAAATGCAGAGGTCCAATTTCGTTGTGGTTCATTGTCTGCTGTGCTTTGACCTCGCAATGACAAGGGTTGTCACTTTCACATTAAGTACATCTTGCTCATTTAGGGCTAGTCTTAAAGCTAGACTGCCTCCTCTTCACACAAGTTCAAACAAATCCAGTCACTGCAGGAGCCCAGTTGCAGCACGTTCCTGCAATTACTGCATACTTCTATATCCTTGCCTTCCATTCAAATGGTCATTAGTGTTACAGCACTAGCGTGCCATGCTCCCTTAAAACCATCACCCTTGTTTTACAAGTAGCTGCAGGATGAACATGGTTCTGATAGTTAAAAGGGAATTCCAACCATTTTTTTAAATTCTTGCAAAAATGTAAGTGTAGAAATAAAAAGGCATCAGGTAGCATATTCTTAGCTGTTTGTGCAATGTTGTCCTGTGAGAGAGCTTTAAAAATATTATATATTGTTTAGAGGTCTGTGTCCTAACACCTCCTCAACTGTAAACAATTTGGTTAAATTTCTTTTGAAAACAGCATCATGTATACAGCCTCTGAATGAATTTGCTTACATGTTCAATGTTTTTGCTGTTTTCGAAAAATCAGAGGCCAAGATCTAAATGTTCTGCTTTTAAATTTTCTTATTGTGTGCACTGCACAATAAGACAAAAGGAGGATGCACACAATTCTATTTATAGTTCATCTAATGGGAATCCAAGAAATGTCAGCAGCTGCTTTTTATTACTTGATTTAATGCTAAACTGGGGCATCAGTAAAGCCTGACTAATTTTTTGTATCTCTTAGCTCTTACCTGCCTGCAGATACAGATGGATGAATCAGCAACAACAGTGCTGAAAAAAAGTCTTTCCTCCCTTTATGATGTCTTCTGTTTTTGCTTATTTACTACATTAAACTGTATCAATTCTCCTTAAAATGTAGTTTTACAAAAAACACAATCTAAGAGAACATAACATACAGTTTTCAAAGGATCTTGGGATTATCTGAAGGATAAAAATGATTAAAAATTAACAGCTCAATCAGCCATGTGAAAAAGTAGCCCCCTGAATTCAATTTTTGATTGTGCAGCAACTACTGCAATCAAATATTTCTGGTAACAGAACTCCACTCTGGCATTGCTGCGGAGAACCTTTGGTCTAATCTTCCATAAAAATTGTTCATTTAGTCACATCGGAGGGTTTTGTCTACTGTAAGAATTGTCCGTTTCAGATCCTGCAATAAGACGGCGTGATGGTTCAGGGAGTAGCACTATCACTTCATGGTGAGAAGGTCCTTGGTTTGATTCCTAGGCAAGGTGGTGCTCCAGCAGTCCAAAGACATGCAGCTCAGCTGGAGAGGAAATGCTGAATTGCCCTCAGGTGTAAATAAGTGTGTCTGCCCTGTAATGGACTGGTGACCTGTCCAGAGTTTTCCTCCTCCCTTTGCCCTGTGCACACTGGGAGATGCTTCTGATGGGTCCAACATTATCCCAATGTGCATATAATGCTTTCCTAACTACCTTCCTTCTTAAGTTTTCTCAAACCCCTGCTTGAGGTATTGTGTGCTCAGATTGCTCACATACAACTGCAAAGTTGCATTTCTATATGTTTGGATTCTACAGGTCAGTAGCAATCAGTCTTAGACTTGGCTAGTCTAGTTCAACTTTTTATCATTTAATGTGGTTCACTGGTGGATTGAGTGACTGGAGGGGATTTATTTTTCTTCATGAGGAATATAGGAGTTCTTTTGTATCCTTCAATGTATCACAAGATGTTTATCTTTTGTATTGTACTACTTTTTGGAGCTCACTAACAGGTTTCGTTACACAAAACAACACTCGTTCACTTGTTCGGTAACAAAAAAAGGTCAAAATCACAAAGGAACGTGATTTTTTACAGCACTGTAAACACCTAGGATTTGAGTAATATCCAGCATTCTTCATAATTCTGAATACCTCTTTAAACTGCAAGCTAATTATTTACTTACTAATGCTAGATTTTAATCTTAGAAACTGTTATTATTAAGTAGCTTTCATAAATAAATCATCAACTACTCTGGAACTAAAAAGTAAGACATGCAGTTATACAACTATACTGGCCTTAGTTTAACCTTTACTCGATGAGGTCGGCAATGCTCATCAAAGCACTTCCTCAGGGACTCCCAAAAGCTGCAAATGTTTCCTCTTTCCCTGTGTGGGGTGTGCACTGTGCAGAACATGTGCATATTCAAACATGCATTCTAATAATACTTAAAAGCTTGTTTACAACAGAACGTGTTTAATTCTATTCATATTTCATTCTCTTTTACCCCATAATTGTCATTTTAGACATTAAAATCACATGAAAAACATTGTTTCCAAAGCTGTTTATTTTTGGGATCCCAAAATAAGTATACAGTATAAATGGAAATACTGACTTGAGAACCTTTTAAATATCATGATCAGAAACCACATCATTAATTAAAAAAAGGCCAATGTACAAAGCAGGCAGGTACTATTATGCCTGGGAAATAAATGCCTACAAAGTCATATTCAAATGGGCTAATCTATCCTGTAAAACATATAAATACATGAATTATTTAATGTGATTTTCAAAATGAATCCCACACAGTTACATGCTACTTGTCTCTAAAATGATTAGATGTTCTCTTGAAATGATCCTTCTTTTGATTTGATCCCTAGCACTGGCCTCACGCACTATTCTGAATAATGAGAGATGACTTAATCATCGTTGGATTAATCGTGCTGACCCGAGGGCTGAGTTATTATGCATGTTGCTGAGTTTGTGTAAAAAAAACTTGCTTTGAGTTTCCAATGATCTGGCAGTAGAGCCACTCATTTCTTGTAATGACTCATGTATCCTCTCAGGAAATCCTCAAATCGTGGGACTGGATACTCAGGTGTTACATTGCTGGGCTCTCCATGTCCGCTCTCCTGCAGGGGTTCCTCAGCTTGCTTCTCATTGGCTGCAGGTTTAGCACGCCGCAGACGGCAGTTGAAGTCAATTTCGGGATCACAGTCAGGATGAGGTTCGATGATTCCATCACGGAGTGTCTTGGCTGCCTCTGCCCCAGTCTGGGGGGCAATCTGGCCACAGGTGGGATCATAAGGATGGCAGTTTGGCTTGGCACTAGCAGCACTTGCTTTCAGGTCTTTTGCATCCAGAGGGGTGCAATCTTTATCATAGAAGACATAACAGTCATAGCCTTCCTTGGTCTTTCCCCTGATACCTAGATTGGAGCGGGTCTGGAACTGGGGAAGGAGTGGGGGGGGTTTCATTAGGGCAGCTGTGCCCCCAATCATGCAATATGGGTCATAGCGGGGGTCGCAAGCCAGGTTGATGGGTGCAGGCTCATCTTGGGGTGTGTATTCCAGCACAGGCTTGGTAAGCCCAGCCAGTTTGGCTGCACTGAGTGGATTGCAGCCTTGGTCAAACAGCGGGTTGCAGTACTGCTTGTCAGGAGCCTCTTCAGTTCCTGCTGTCTGGGCTGCAGGAGCTACGTTGGAGACACACAGTGGATCAACTGCAGGGTTGCAGCTGGAATACAAGTGGTAAAGACCTGAGGGACCTTTTGTTACCAAAGTTGGCTTGCAGTAAGGATCTGTGGAAGGATCACAACCTAAGTGAGCATAGGAAGGTGCTGGACCCAGAGCGGGCTTGTAACCATAGGCTGCACGCAAGTGGTACTGCAAGCACTCAACATCTGAAGGGCTGCAAATCCGCAGCAGTTCGGACCTCTGCTCAGCTGACAAGAAAGGTTCCATTACAGGGGCATAGTAGTAGCCCAGTGGAGCCTTTAACGGCATGGGGAGCAAGGGAGAAAGGATGGGAGCTGGAGGAGGTGAAGGCTCCTCAGGCGGTGCCTGTGGGCCAAGAGCAAAGATGCAGTGTGGGTCAAGGTATGGGTTGCACACCTTCACCACAGCTTGTTTCAAGGCAGCAGGCAGGACAATTTTAGCAGTTGGCTTGCTGGTGGATTCTGAGATGCAGTCTGGGTCATTTGAGTTGGCACAAGACTTGTAGATCTCGCTCAAGTGGTTGAGGTAATGGTTGAAGGACGGGCCATCCTCCGCCCTGTGCTTGTTCTGAAGGTAAATGCGGTAGAGACGATCCAGATTTTCAATCTATGGATGTAAAGCCGGAGATGGATGATTATCAGAATTGATTTCCATCTGATTGAGGTCATCCATCAAACATTATATTAGAAAACATTTCATACCCAAACCAACAATGTGATAGCCCCAACAATTTCAATAGGCTCTTGGTCACTATTTATAAAGAGAGGACACTTACTCCCTCCTGGTTGTGGGTGTCCATGAAATACTTGTACCAGCCCCAGAAATCTGGCAGACGTTTGTAATATGCAATGTTCCTCCTGTGGCGTGTCAGCTTCTTTAAAGCTGATGAGCTTGCTGGTTCATCCTCAGCAGGTTCAACCATTGAACCTGCAAAATGCAACTCTAATTTTATATATTTATATCTACAATTAGAGTAAAATTATTTTATTCAAAATTTATAAATACTTTCGTTACAGGATGCATTACTTGTCTATGTGCTCTGCCATTTGTGTAAGACACTATATATCCAAAGGATCCAGACATCCCTTCTATTAGTGAACTGTCTATTAGTGAACTATCAGCTGTTTTAACGTGCATTTATTGCTGATATGATCAGTGGGGCACGTATAGCTTGCATAATCTCCAGAGGATTGTGTTGCCTATTCTGTGTGAAGTCTATATACCTTTCTGTTTCTCCTGGTGCCCCACTGGACCAGCCCTGAGAATATCTGTAAGACATTAAAAAGAAAAGAAAAAACATAAACTGTCAAGAAACAGATGTTTAATAGCACAAGTCAGGCAAAAAGCTGACACACTAATAAAACCTTAAGAGCAGCAGAAACTTTTACTGTCGGAACCTGGCCACATCTTATAGATTAACCCTTTTAACAGAAAACCACCTTAGGCAGTTCCTTTCATCACTCTCGCAAGTGCAAAATGATCTAAAAAGTTTTATAGTAGTAAGAACCACTGAAAACAGGTTAATGCCTCTGAAAGCCGGGTGATGCCAGTACCCCCACTATGATGGGTTTCAGCACTTTCAGACCTGCGAGTAGGACCTACTTTGAGGGCACCCATTAAACTACAAAGAGCATGGGCCATGTGCCTGAAGGCTGCTACATTAATTACCACGCTCTTGTAAAAGAAGATGAAGGGGGTCAAAATGCTCTGTACGTTTAATGTTATGCGCGCCATACGTCTGCACCACCAGTAGGTCCCTTTAGATGTTTATGGTTTGGGGGAAAGAGCCGAGTCAGCTGATTATCAGGGGACTTCTGGTGCCTATTGTTTCATTACTGTAAAGAAATGCACTTTCAGTACTACACAGACACGACTTTTGAACAAAGGTGCATTACAGAAGTTAGTAAATAAAATAAAAAATAAAAATCTCTGAGGAGTACAGCACGGTGCAATAATGTTTGATCATAATAGATCTCTTATTTAAATATTATTTAAATACTTTTCAAGATTTTTTAAAAACTCTTTTTTTAAGACCTTGTCTGTTTTATGGAGTTGTGCTATGTGTTGGACTTGAGTGTTTGCACTTTACCTTGACATTGAGCTTGTTTGAAAGGATTTTCTTATTGTTTCTGCATGAAATTTTTTCAGCAAGAATGTTTTTTGTATTAAGTTGAATTTCCTGGCTATTACATTACACTGGATGGAATTACACTGACCCAAGTAAAAAAAAAACACCAACAACAGTTTCTTTCATAATTAATAGCATATTGTTTCCTTAAAAGGCACATTGCATAGAAAGCCTTGCTTTTTTTTAAAAGTTTCATTTAAACCAATTTTTATTATCAAATTACATTGTTCACTCTCCAGTTCATGGTTGAAATGATGCATTTTAAATGTACATTTTTTGAAAAAAAAAAATTCTAGATCTTTCCAAATATTCATAGTGTATATTCGGCTCAAATCAAATAGAAATTGAGACAATTTTAATATTCAGGTCTTTGAGAAATTGTATCCCCACCTGACATGAAGATGGTGGTGAGCACAATTCCTGTGAACAGGAAGGATGGCTTGATTTTAGCCATTTTTTCTGCTTTCGGCAGCTCCTGCACATGAGAGAAGCAGAGCAAATGCAGTGAAGAACTGAAGATCTA